>PYAF01000010.1:78802-92279 GCA_007407185.1 Glycine tomentella
AAATTATTGAGTTTTATAAAAATTAATTTAAAAGTCACATCTAGCGTAATTCTAATTTACACTAATATTATATCATGATTAAATTCATTTTTTAAAACCCAAATTTGGAGAATATAAGTTATTTTTGTTCTCAGTGTCATTCGCAACTTGTAACATCATAATTATTAGACAATAACAAAATAAAGAAAATAAATTATTAAAGAATAAAAAAATAAAATTTAATACGACTAATATATTTTTACGTACTCTAATTCTAATAAAAAAATATTTATCAAGTCTTTAATCTAATCATTCATGTTTATTAACAATACCCTGAAACAAAAGAATAACGGTCCATTGTGAGGTTTTGTAAGAAGATATTCCATTAACTACTCCCAAATCCCATAATTAATTAATTATATTCCCACGCTCATGCCGCTAATCTTTGAATCTCACTCTTGATTCTTTATGTGCATCGACAAATGTTGTAATGTTGGCAATTAATAAGTATGTCAATTCATATTTAATTTAACTTACATTGATTGATTCTTTGATACCACACAAAGTTTATACATCTATAATATTTTTGCAAATATAAATATGCATGTTAATTGCTCAAAAAATCTTAAAATTAAATAACAGGTTTTTGAAGATAAAGTTCGTTTGTGTTTTATTTATTTGTTATCTGCAAAGTTCGCTTGTGTTTATATAACTTTTTTGTGTACAAAGTATTACCATCTCAACCAAAGCTTCTGACATTTTTCTGTTTTGAGTGCGTTTACAATTAACTATGCTTTATAAAAAAACAAAAATACAATCCTTCAAAAAAAAAAAATACAATATGCACAAGTTGATCTATTGAGAGCTTGTAATTTTTTTTAAGATACTATTGTTGCGAAGTAATTTCCGTTAAAAGTTTAAAAGTGAGGATTAATTTTTGTTGGAATTAAATCTTGAAAGAAGATAAGATAGATATTTAATTCTCAATACAATTTATTTTATATTCAAAAGATCAACTAGAATTCAAATTTTTAACTGCTTTGTTAAGAGATATAATTCATTATCATTTATATCAATAGTTATTGATCATAAAAAAAAATCTATTGAGAGTAGCAAACACGTTTAAACTGAACTGCTCAGCATTTAGATTCTAATTAAGTCATGATCAAATTTTCTATAATTCAATCATATGATTAATAAGAGACGCTGTAGTTTGTCTCATACGTTAGAGACAGATCAATAAAGACATGAGAAAATTGTGAAGAAAGAAAAAAAGGCGCACCCCCCACGGAAGAAAACAGTTATAAATAATTCAGAAGTTTATATATATATATATATATATATATATATATATATATATATTCTTATTCTAGATTAAACATCTTGAGACAAGATGCTTAGAAATAAAGTACCCAAACAGCAGCCCCATTTGATTATTTCTCTCATTGACTAGCCATCGCATCGGGAAAGAAATTAACCTGTGTGCTGGTATTATAGGTTTGGAATATGACAGAAATAATATAAAAATAAATTATTTATGCAAATAATACAAGCACCAAAATATTTACGTGAATGATATAAATTACTGTTCATGTTAAAAAATTAATTTCTATTTTTCTTACCTTAATTTAGAAATTGATTCTCAAGGATTCATATCATAATGTGTGTTTATTTTTTTTCCTAACAACCGTTATGAAATCGGTTTTTAGAAATGATTTCATAACGTGGTTTTTTTATTATTTGTTTTTTAATTTAATTTTTTGGTAAATTGTTTTTATTTTTCCTTTTTAATTAATTATATTTATATTTAAATTGTTTAAACTGAAAATATTTTTTAGATTGAGAACACTTTGTATTATTTTTGTTATTCTTTAATTTTATTTGTTGTTTAAAATTAAATAAAGTTGATTTAAGAGAATGTGTTGTTAAATTATTTTTAACATGATACTTCTATTACATTATTTTTTTTGTTTATTCCTATGTATTTTCATCTTTATCATGTTTTGAGCTTTACTTTTATAAATTATAGTTTGTTTAACATAGATTTTTCTCAATAACTTATGAGTCTATTATCCAATATAAAGAAAAATTAGACTTATATAAAAATTTTAATATAAAATACATATGTAAATGGAATAATAGACCAAATTAAACTTTTAAATAGATTAAATGAATCTTAAAAATAAAATCTATAACAATTAATAGAACTTTTTAAAGTAATTTTTTGCATATTCATAATTTTAATGCATGTCTATTTCTTTTAAATCAGTTGTTTATTTTTATTTTCATCTTTAAATTTATATAAAAATTTTAATTATTGATTATAAAATGAAAATATAATTTATTTATTTAAATATAAGTTGAAGCAAATTTTTCTAAAAATAAATTTGGCTCAATTTGCATGCGAATCCCTCGATTTGCAAAGGCTAGGAGGTGTGTTCAATCAATGCAGGGGACACTAGGAGGTTCACTGATACAAGTTTGCATGCCCATGCTATAATGTGTGATAGGACTAGACAGGTAGTGTTTATGGATTTTGTTATTCGCATAAGTACATAAACATTAGCTAGTTTCATTGGAATTAAAGGTTGGTAATAGTAGTTTGGCCTTCCCCCCGTCCCCCATAAAGCACATAGCAATAGCTCCTACAACTACAACTACAAGTCAAATAGGGATCATAGGTAATTTTGTCCCTCAACAAAACACACTGACCAAGAGAGTATTTTATTTTTATTCCCTTGCATTTTCATTTTATTTGATTTGTAATTAAAAAAACATTTGTAACCAATTACATACAAAATATTTAAAAATTACCAACAACAGAACAAAATATATAAATTTGAATTAATACAACAAAATTTTACAAATACAAACAATATGACATACATTCAACATTGTTGGCTTGAGAGCCTTACAATGAGGACAATTTTTCTTTGAAAGACCTGCGATGCGACACACGAAACCATCACTTTGGTTGACCCGGTTCTCAAATATCTATTTCGGTGTTGATACGAGTGGAGACAGGATGATCCTTAGTATTTATTTTCTTATCTAGGTTGGGAGAGATCATTGGCTCGTGACACGATGGCCAATAGGCTTCGTTGCACAATTCTCCAAACAATCATTTGTATACGTTGGAGACACTTTCTAACGTATACAAAGGATGTATATAGTTTATGTACTCATGATGAGCATTCTTACAAGCAGTAACAACATGAGAACAAGGCATGTGCAACCTTTGGAATTTGCCACAGTCACACCACCTTTCATCCAGCCTGACCGTGAAATCTACAATGGGTCGAACCTCTCTCGGGTTAAAAGACCAAGAACCATGTGTTGCGTCGATCAAACTCAAGAACATTGTGAGTGTTTATCTTTCTAAGTGCATCTTTGTTGGCCTTGTTTAGTACTTTCGTATAAATTTGGCCAGATGCAAGCATTGTTGCGGCTTCTCTCCCTCTTTTGTTGAACAATGTGTTACACCTTACATATGCGGATTTTACTACCTATTGGAAGATTTCTTGATTTCTTGAGTACATAATTGATTGACTTGGCAAGATTGGTGGTCATGTGCCCCCATCGTCAGCCACCATCTCATGCGAGAGTCCATTTTTCTCGTGGAATCTCACTGAGCCAATTAATTGCTCAATCAACATCTACTTCCTCCCTCAACATGTTGTAGTAATAATTGAACATAGGCTTCGTCTTTGCTTATGTCAAGTAGTTATAAACATACAATTTCATTATTTTGAATAATACAAAATGAAGTGATATTTAATATGAAGAGAAAAAAGTTTGACACTTACCCATATTGATAATTAATTTTTTGATGGGGGTTGTTCTTGACTATCGCTATCACCCGAGGTGGGATGAGTCTTTCCTGACTCTCTGATAGGAGGATAAGGAGCCACCTTCGAGCTTTTTGCATAGCACTGTCGAGCCTTCTTCTAGTTTTCTTTGATAGTTACAATTTCTCTCATCAAGGTTAGGAATTTCATCTTAAGATGTGGTGTAGAGACGATGGCTTTAAGCTCATTTAACGTTTTCCTGCCAATTAAAGAAAAATAAGAGGTATCCGCAAAAACAATTAAATACCTGACAGTGAAGCTCCTTGGGAGCCTACCTTGACCGAAGGTGATCATTAGGTCTACGTAGCCTCTAGTTTCTACTCTTTCTCCTGCAAAGCTGAGGAGTGGTCCATAGTGTGGTTCGACTGTATTAGGTGAGACTTCAAGCCTCTGGAATATCTTCCAATAAAGTATATTTGCAGAACTCTCTTGGTTGATAAGGACTTTGGACACCATGAAATTGGTGATCATAATGGAGACTACCATAGGGTTATCCTGGTTGATGGGGTTGATACCTTTGAAATCTTTATCGATGAACGTTATAGGAGGAAGACTTCTTGGTGACTGTATGTCGATGCATTTGATGTCAATATCTTTGATTGTGTGTGGATGACGTTTTCGGGACTGGCTGGATAGTCCTCCATAGGAAAATCCGCCAGCAATGGTGTTAATGACCCCTATAATCTGTTGGGCGGACTCATTATCTTGCTCTTGCTGCGGTTGACGTTCGTGTCTTTGCTTGTGACACCTTTGTTGGTCTCTCTCCTCTGTTCTATCCCCATCTCGACTCCTGTGGTGCTCATCTTGGTGACTCCTAGGTTTAGC
Organism: Glycine tomentella; assembly: GCA_007407185.1. Taxonomy (NCBI): domain Eukaryota; kingdom Viridiplantae; phylum Streptophyta; class Magnoliopsida; order Fabales; family Fabaceae; genus Glycine; species Glycine tomentella. The sequence goes on from PYAF01000010.1 coordinate 83,455, forward strand.
TCCTGTTGGATTATTGTCAGGATTCTTTACGAATTAGGCTAGGTATCCGACCTGTATGAGTTCATCGATTTTGTCTTTGAAGCCCAACATTTTTTGGTATTGTGACCATAACTGCGATGGTATCTACAGTGTTGATTTTGTCTAACCCGGGTTTGGGAGGACGTACCGAGGGTAGTTGTATAAGTATCTTTGCATTGAAGGCTTCCTCGACAATGGTGGCTTGATTTGTTGTCAGGGGTGTGTAATGCTCGTACCTTGGTCCCCTTGGAAGAGGTTGGCATTTGTCCTACTTGTGCCTCTTGTCTGACTTGTGTGAGTCGCTCCTAGTGCCTCATTCTCTTTATTCACGTTTTTGTCCAGCTTGTCGAATTTCATTTCTGAACTTCAACATTTCTTCCATTTGAATATAGCCTTTGGCTTGTTCGCGCAACTCGTCAATGCTATTGGGAGGTTTTTTACACAAGTTGTCTGCGAACTTACCAGGTCACAGGGCGAGCAGCAGGGAATGTAATGCCACTTTAGGATTAAGATTTCTGATTTGGATAGCAATTCGGTCGAACCTGTCCATGAACTTATGAAGTGATTCATCATCCGCCTGTCATAGACTGACTAGAGCAGCAAAAGTAAGGAGGTGTGACTGGGTCTTTGCATACTTAGAGTTAAAACATTCGACAAGGGTGTCGAAGCTGTCAACTGATTTCAGAGGGAGTCATCCGTACCTTGTCAATGCTACCCCCTTAAGGGACGTAGGGAAAACTCAACATATGATTGCGTCATCGTTGGTGTAGAGATTAGCCTGGGTGAGGAACAGGTCTTGGTGCTCGTCTGGATTAGTAGTTTCATAGTAACGTTCTAGGTTGAGCGGTTTCCAACTTAAGGGAAGGTCGGCCTCTATAATTCGATCAGAAAAAGGATGTCGACAAGTCATCCTTCCTTCATAGTGACTACGCGTGAGGCATCGTGGTCATCCTGGGTATTGATGGTTTGTCAAGGGTGGGATTCTCCCTTAGTAAGTTCATGAGTTGTGTAGGTGAAGTGCTCGTCCCCTTGTGAGCGTCTTACACAAGCCTCCAATTCATCATAGTCGACCTTTAGTTTTCTGAGTTCCTCCTCATGGCGTCGCTCCACCTCCGCAATACGGGCTTGGAGTTGTTGGAGAGTGTCATTGTATGTCATAGTTGTTAGTAGAGGATTAGAGCTCTCTAGGGGTGTCTCGTGTCTGAGACCAAACTGTGTACTAACCATTGGTGAAAAGAGGCTCCGAGGAAAGTTTTATCGCGGCCTTACAGTGGGCGCCAAATGTACTTATTGAAATTTGGAGTTGGCTGACGTTAAGGTGGAAGTAGCTTTTAGGGGCTCCATGATTTCACATGTCAAACTTTAGGTACATTATGTTAAGAGAACACGAAGGGAGACCTGCAAAACAAAGGACTCTGACACTCAGTAATTACATGAGTGAGTTGAGAATGAATCGTAAGCAGAGATAGAACCTGATATTTATAGTGTTGGATGAGAGCCTCAGGTCCTTAATTGTAAGGGTGTTACTGATAGAGGACTATCCAAGGATCATGAAGTTCTAGAAGCACTCCATGAATTGAAAGATCCAATGACAAGGTCCAAAGCCAAGCTTCTTTAAGACCACATTAAAACTAACTTGTATCTTGTGGACAAACATGAAGAAGCACACCAATTCAGTGTAAACACAAAAGAAGTCTTGCCTATTGTAATAGATTACCATCTCTCTGTAATAGATTACTAAGCAAGTTTTGTATGTTGTAATCGATTATCATCCTTATGTAATCGATTACACAGCACTGGAACACTCTATTGTAATTGATTACCTCTTTCTGCAATCGATTACACAGCGCTAGAACACTCTGTTTTAATCGATTACAGGTCGTATTAATCGATTACATTAGGTTAGAATCATTTTTTTTTGTAATGGGCTTTAATATTACCAAAAATAGGCCTAAACTTACGTTTTTAGGAGATTATTAGAAACTTAGCTCTATAAGTATTCAAACTATGCTATTTTTGGACAACTTTGATTGATGAAATTAAGCATTTTGCTTGCATTGAGTGTTTAGCCTCTTGTTGGTTTTTAAGTGAAACCAAATTGATTTTTATCAAGGAAACTTTCCTTTGTGGCGAATTCTCATCCGACTTATCGTTTCGTTACGGATCGTGGTGTCATTTATTACCATTTCTTAATCTTCTCAATTTTTATGTTTAAGTTTCAAACAACAATTTCATGGAGTCTTGAAGTTTGCAATCCAGAAATGACCCTACCCAAACATTCACGACTTGGTAGTCATCAGTTACAGTGGCATAACAACTCTTATAGATAATTTCATGCTTATAAATAAATAAGTATTTGCAACTTGATAAGGGAATAATAGTATTATCATTAGAATTCAAATATATTAACCACTTATAGGTCCAATGGTCCGACTGCTCTTGTACCAAGACTGACAAAGAAGGTTGACGTGCATATTCAAGAGTCTCGTCACTTGCCACTTCAATTTTGTTGACCCCAAACAGTACACAATATAAAATATTTGCATCCATTGAATTGATAAGTAAAATTTAGTAGGACTTATACCAAGCATTGAACAAAAGATTTTTTTTTTTTTAAAAAAAAACACATGCTCACAACAAATTTCTCATTTCTAGAACAAAAAGCAGAGAAAATATTAAAAAATACATTTATTATTGATTAACCCATAACCCGAGGCACTGAATTTGAATTTATAAATTTAAAGAACAAAATAAACATAGGAATAATGTAGAAGAAATTAACTCTCTTCCTTAAACAATGTAGAAGCAAGAACAAAATCAATTAAAGTAGTTAAATAAAAAATCGCATACCTTTTTTTGAAAAAGACATTGTAAAATAAGTATTTCAACAATAATGGGTTGACAATTTTGGTAAATCGTAGAGAAGAAGGGATACAAATTTTTGGTAATAAAGAAGAAAAACATTTAGTTATAAACTGTTCATGCTATGAAAGGGTTTGAAAAAATGTTTAAAGTTAATTAGGATTGAATTAGCTAATGAGTGCTTATGAAAGAGATCAAAAGATTAGAAGATGTAAAGAAGCAATCACTCATATTTGAAATTTAAATTTAATTTCAATCAAGAATTTATTTCCGTAAATTTTTCTCATCTCTTTTAATTTTGTTTTAAATCAAGTAATTCATTTTTTTTTACAACAAATCAGTAATGATTACACATGGCTTTTAAATTAAAAAAAAATCATATTGGACGTTTTGAAACTGTAAATCTTCCTTAAAAAAAGCCAGTTAAACTTTAATTAATTATTTTATAAACATTTATTATTTCTTTTTTATTTTAAATTTAAAAATGAAGGAATGAAATTATAAAATCAAAGATTAAATTTACTTTTATTATTTACTTAATTAATTAAAATTGATTTAATTGTATTTAATTCGAGTATGAGATAGGAGTGTCCCAATTTCCATATATATGATACCTTTTTATTTATATATATATATATATTAATTAGATATATATAAACTTTAATAATGCAAAATTAAAACATAATATTAATTCAACGTTCAAAAATCAAATTAAATAAACAGCATTTAACATTCTTTTGATGATGATATGTGGCTAGCTAGTTTCAATAGTGTCTATTTCCTACTAGCTTCTGCCCTGTAAGCCCACAAGTTAGTGCATCTCTTGGGATTTTTCCAACTTTGTGAACAGCCTCTGCAAAAATCACACCCATTCCCATGTGCAAATGGGGTTCAATGTGACAATGGAAGGCCCAAACTCCTGGGTTATCAGCCTTAAACCTCAAAGCAGTCCAACCATATGGAAATATCACAGCAGTGTTCCTCAACGGTGCATGTGTCAAATTGAATTTCTTCTCGTCACCTGGTTTGAATTTCCCTTCTCCATACCCCATAACCCAAAAGTCATGCCCATGCAAGTGCCAAGGGTGAATCTCACTACCACTCCCAGATAATTGGTTTGCATTTTGCAAGATCACATCAACAACTTCGTTAAGGTTGAACATGTATACCCCATTGCCAATAGTTGTATTGGGGTTCACAGGAGGGTTGAAGATGTCATAATCTTGTTGGAAGGTAACTGGTGGGGGTGTTTTGTCAAAGGCATTATTTATTTTGAATTTGATGGAACCCAAGTAAGGGGTTGGTGGCAAGGTTAGGGACACATTGTTAATGGCCCATTTGGTGAATCCATCAAACAAATTTTGGGTGTTGAGGAGGAAAATTGTACGATCAGAGCGTTTTGGAGGTTGTGGGGTCCCCATTTTTGCAATGATTTTCTTGGTGAATGCTTTGCTCCGCTCAAAATCATTCCAAAGGGGGGTGATGGGTGGTGGAGAAATTGGGAAAACCGAAGCAGAAATGGGCTTATAGTTTAGAATGGTCAGGCCTTGTGGGGTATTAGGCTTTCTTCCTCTAACCCCAATTGAAAGCCAATAATTTTTGTTTGGATCTTGGTCCGTGCGAAGGAGCACTGAGTAACTTTCACCAGAATAGATGTCAATGTCATCAACCGCAAAAGGTGTAACATAATTTCCATCAGCTTCCACCACTACAAGTTTGTGATTCTGCATCACATATAGAAATTACTTGCTAATGTTAATTGATGCATGAAAATGAACCTATATATGGTGCTATTTGTCATGACACTGATTCGCCAAAAGCCCAAAAGTATTAACAAAGCAAACGGTGATTTATTTTCTTGTTAAGCAAATTTATAATCAAAGAAACAATATTTGTGTAAGAATGTATCCAAGTGAAATGTACTATAAGTTGTAAAAGAAAGAAAATAGCATTTGATTATTTTGGTGTGGGCTTTCTCTGAGCACGTGTCTTTGATTCAGATTATTTATAAAGAAATAATTGTTTATCTTAAAACAATTTACATTTTTCATCTCTTTTTTCTATTTTCTCTCTTTTCATCATCATATCACTCAGGATTATTTGTATACATACGCTTACTTTCTTTTCTTTTTCACTTTAACGTTATTCTGTTTATTTTTTCTGTCCATACATCTAAAAAATTGAGGTATACGAAAATAAGTACTCAATTTCAATGTCAACTTAGTCGGCTAGATAATTGACGTGCCAATGTGCGAAACTTGAGTAGTTGACTAATACTCTATTACGATGATAACATTGGGTAAGTAATCATCACATCAGTGGCCTTTCTTCATTTCATTTCAGATTTATAAGGTTGACTTATACTAAAGAAAGAAAAAAAAAAGAAGAAAAAATTAACAACTAAAACTAATATTTGTGAATAAAAAAAATAATTTCATCCTTTCAAGACGTGCCAGGTCCTACCAATTACCAAATCCATGGAATCTCACTCACTGATAATTTTGCTTTTGTTTTCCTAGTATTTTTATATTTTAAATTTGAATAATGATACTTGAATATTTATTCATTTTAAATATCTCATCAAATCTCTTATTTATCTTTATTTATTTCTTTTTATCAAATCATAAAAATTCTAATATTTATATTTTTTTTTCTCTCTTAATTCGTATGTATCTAATAGTATTTGTGTTCATTTATATATTTTCTCTAAATTCTAAACACCTCACATATCTTTTTCCAGGATATTTTGTGGTACGACAACTAAGTGAGTCCCACCTACATAACTCGTGGTTATAATTTCCAAACACCGTCCATTATTTCGAGAACAAATAATTACCGCTGTTTTGTAACACTACCTATAATTATCTCTATTTTTACTTTTGAGAAAAAAATGTTATGCACTAATAATTTCAACGTAAATAATTTTACATCATCGATCAATTATTATTTATTATATATGATAAGTTTAATATTTTTTAAATAATTAAAATGATAATTTATGATTGAATATAAATATAAAACTATTTTATATTATTAGAGAATATATATTAAACTCTTTTACTTTTTATGCAAGTATTTATAATTAAGATATTTTCCTTTCTAGTTAACATCCCGATTTTAATGTCATTGGCACTTTCTTTTATAAGGTTTTTTTTTTTTTCCTTTTTCTGTCATTACCTTTCCAGTACTTTAATATAAAAAGACTAATTAAGGTAGAAACCATCTTTCTTTACTATATTAAAGATATATGAAAAATCATTTTCCAACTTTTGATGACGCCTTAATTAGTCAAGTCTTTCTTACCGTAACACCTAAATTATTCTATTGTTAGTAAACAAACGATTAATAATAGATGTGATGAATCACCGTGGATTTCTCCAATTGGTTTCTTTTTGGTTTTAAGTGGGAAGTGATAGCAATAAAATATCTTATATTAACCACATCACACAGGTAAGGGTCATCACTAAGATGCACCTACGCGTATAAGTGATGACAGTTCTACAATGGCATGCTGAATGGACACAATAGATTTGGAATCAACTAAAATGATTAATTGTTTTGTAAATTTTACTATTTAGGTTTTTTTTAGGGAGAATTTTATTATCAAAAATTATAATTTTTGCACATTTTATTATTATTTTGTTAGCAAAATGACATTGTTTCACAGAAAATAATGAATTTTTAGTGACATGTTAGTAGTAAAATACATACGACTTAAAAACTGAGTGGTAAAATATACATAAAAATTGAGTGAAAAGATTTACAAAATAGTAAAAATTGGATGGTAAGATATGAAATTAAGGCAAAAGTTTTATAAAAAAAAACATAGGACTAAAAAAACAAATAGATAATTAATGAAATGCAACATGTCATATAGAACTTACCGAAATGGCTAAGTTGAGTGATGCTAGGGAAGTGGTGCTGGCAATCCTGATTCTATAGGTCTTGTTTGGCTCCACATGAAGAATCTGAGGGGCACATTCTTCACCACCTTTAAGTTGGCATTGGGGTAGGGTTGTGTTGATGAATTTAGATGCAAGGGAACAATTGAATTGTCCTCTTCCATTGATGAGTAGAGTCTGAAAATGGGGAAAATGGGTAAAGGGTAAGAAAAAGGTGAAAGTGAGATACTAAAAGTTACCCGACAATTAAGGGAAATTAATTAACTGTGTATTCTTCTTTTCCTTTGTTTTTTTTTTCTCTCTTTTCAGTCAATAAAAAGCTATTATTGACGCGTAATCCACCAGAAAATTCCATACTAGATTTGTTCTTTTTCTAAGGCAATTCCATACTAAAAGATAGTCCGCTTTTTTTCAAAGTAATCATGGTCGTTGACTCATTGCTATCAGTTACTTTAGATTTTGTCATTTAATTAATTAGTATTTTAAAAGTTTGACATACCAAGAATCGACTTTAAAAAAAAGTTTGATAACTTTTGTATATTTTGTAAAATCTAGTTTTATAATAAAAATCATTAATTAATTCGACAACACATCAATTTAAAGCTTAATTGTAAAACAAAATATTGGAACATGACTATATGTTCCTTTACATTTTCGCTGTTCCAATACGATAGTAAGGAAAAGCTGAATAGCTTTTTTATGATTGAGTTACTGTATGGAAAATATATATTTTTTAAAATTAAAACGAGCCAACTTTTATTTTTTTTTTTGCAGAAAAAAATCGATTTTATAAAATGTATATACATATAGAATAAAAAAATAATACAATATTAAATATGACATTAATATATAAATTTTTAACAATAAATATTAATTGTTAATTATTAATTATTTGTTAATGAGATATTGAACCAACTAATATTTCATCCTCTTTTCTTCTTTTATATCAAATCAATTTTATAACTCCATCTATAAATATACAGTGTCTGTGTATGTAGAAAAGTGATATATTACTGTCTATACTTTCATAAGTGATTTTCGGAAATTTGAAAGACAAGCCTAAACTTGGCTAAAAAAAAAGCAAGAAAGCCTAAACTCATTTATACTTTTATTATAGTAAAAAAAAATCCCCATTTTCACAATATCCCGAAAGACATAGCGTGATTTCTTCTAACAGTTTTCAGTAAAATTCAATTAATAATGTCAAAAGTGTAATAATATTACTGACCAAATTAAATAACGAGTTTGAATTTATTTATTCTTGCTTGTGATTTTTTTAAGATTAAAAATTATTAAACTTCTTACCGTAAACTTAATTGAGATTTCATTTTATATTAAAACAAATTATTATTTAATTTATCTTGGTGGAAAAGACAAACAGTTAAGTCTGAGAGTATTATCATTCAAGGAATTTTATTTAAAACAAAGAGATAGGAAAATGAGTTTCATATTAAAATATAGACATTACAACAGAAAAATAAAAATGATTAATTACTTTTTAAGTAAACTTATATTAATGTTTAAACGAGATAACAATACAAAAAGAGAAAAAATAAATAGATGAATTCTTATTTAATTATAAAAATGAAAGAAGAAAGAAAAAATAGTCTTTTAAAAATAAAATGTTTTCTTATTTGTTCCATAATTTATATTTTAAAATTTCCTCACTCTTCCTGTTTTCTTTCCCTTAATCTAGCAAAGAGTTAAACTCGATTGTCTTGAAATATGTGTCAGATAAAAGGAGAAAATAAAAGAAAAAAGTATAGATTGAAGATTTAAAAGGTGATTTTTCACACAAACATATCACAAATAACAAATATATACATAAACATACACATATCTAACACACATATATACAATTATACATATTTATTGTGAATTTTCAAATTTTTTTCTAAACCAAGTTAAGAATTTGAATTCTTCCAACCCAAATTCTTAACTTATTTTTCTTTCCTTTTTTGGTGTTTTTTTTAAGAAAAAATGATTTTTTAAAAGATAAACAATAATATAAATAAAAGAAATTAATTCGAAATAATAAAATTA
>PYAF01000010.1:105500-124663 GCA_007407185.1 Glycine tomentella
AATTACAATTAATATTATTTACCTTATGTGATCTAGAGGCTCTTAATATATAATTTAAATAATTAAAGTTGCTATGGCTAAACTTTAATTAATTAAATTATAAAGATCACAAAATATTCTTTAATTTCCAAAATTAATTTTATTGTAATTAACCATAAACAATAAAATTAAATAATCAATCATTTAGATTAATCAACTTAATATTACATGTATATGAAAACATAAATTAATACATGTAATGACAAAATAACAATAGGCCATGTGAACAAATATTACAAAATTGTCATTAGTTCAATTGGCCAAATGCTTTACAGCCATTTATTTGCTTACAGATTCAATTCACATCTAATGCATTTCATGTTATTTTGAATTCTTAAATTGCCAAGTCATGATAACATAAATAACAGCATTAGCATAATGCTACTAGTACCCGTTACACAGATCAAAATAAAAATGGGAATAGTAACAATAAATTATAATATTATGCCTAATTCCTTATATGATCTTTAAACAACTTAATATATAATTTTAATTAAATTATAGATATTGTGACTAATCTATAATTAATTTAAAATTATAAAGATCACTTAGACATAAAATTTAATTATATGAGAATAAATCATATTATGCACTTCAAGATCAAAATACAATATAATGATGAATAAAATTCTCATATACAATTGCATAATTGAAACATAATATTATGCACTTGATTTAATATATATGCATAGAATAAACTCTTCCATAATATATTCATGCATAAAACAAATCAAAATTCTACAAATTTCCAAATTAAATAGGAATGCATGAAATGTATAAAATGCAAAAATAACAAGTACAAAAATGTTTTTTTTTATTATTATTACTGTTCATCATCTTCAACCTTGAGTTGGGTCACTTTGACCTAGTTGCAACCCACGGATCCAAATTAAAAATCCAATGATTTTTCAACCTTTTTTTTAACACCGAAATTCATGTTTTAATTTACATAAATATTAGAAACTCAATTTGCATATGATTTCAAAGCTTCTTAATAATTAAAACGTTCACATAAAATACTTATATTTTAATAAAATAATATTTCACATATATGAGTGTCAAACAAAAGCAAGGCAGAGGCAATAAATGGGCTCTGATACCAAATGTAAGTCATAAACACTAATGCGGAATAGAATAGGATTATAAACACCTCCCGCCATTGCTCACGATTTTGAGTCTTTGGATTGCACTGAAGATCTCTCGTGAGTCTTCTAAACTCTAATTCTAAAGCACTAGATGGTGTATATGCTGATGTATATAGAATGAGTTCAGAGACCCAAGAAGGCTGTAGACACACTTATTTATAAACCCCTTGCCATCAAAGGGTCAGTTACGGTGTGCTAAAAGAAGAGACGTTAACGTTGCAAAAAAATAGGGAATGTGGGTAGTGATTAGTTTCTTGAATTATTGTTGACCACTATCAGGTTGGTTATAGATATTTTGTAATTTCAAAATAAAAACCAACATTTTTTACATTCATATCTCAAATGACTCATTTTAGTGTTTTATATTTTTGAAAGTTCAATTGTTATCTTTTTCATTAGATGATGTTAAAATTCTAACGAAAGTGTTTGATATAACACTGAGTGTGTTAATGCTGAGTTAACTTATGATGTGACACAATAACTAAAAGATTAAAATATTATTTTGATTCATTATATTTTTGTGTTTTTCTCTTTTCGTCCTTTATTTTTTTAAAAATCCACTTTTGTCCTTTAAGTTTTTGAAAATATTCATTTTGGTCATTCTCATTAGTTGATGTTAAAAATCATTAGTGTTTCGTGACATGTCTATTAAGTGGGTGAGGTGGCCTTTTAATGAGCTCCAGTCTTGTTGTTGAAGTGGAATTAAATAAATGCTTAATTGTTCTTTCTCTTCCAATTTTTTTACATTTTGGCAAATTTTATCTCTAAAAAATTAATTTGGCACATTTTACCTATGCTAAATCAAAAGATATTTATGTTTTACGATAAATCAAGACTCCTAATTATTTTGAATAGATGAAAATAAATACAAATGTTAAAAGATATATTTGATTCGTTATCAAATTATATAGTGTGAGTTTGCATCTAAAGAATCAGACGATAGCAAGCTAAAGCCATCAGCTGATAAATTATTTAAGAGTTGACATTTATGATTTTTTTGCATGAAGAAATGACGTGCATTTAATGCAAGCATTGAGTTCTCTAATGACCATTATCATTAGATGAAAAACAAGTGAATAAATCTATTCGTTGTGAGACAGCGGACACTTGAAGATGAAGACTATCAATACCATAATCTTTGAAGAACAATACATGAACCTTGTGCAAAAACACTCTTTATTCTTTCTGTAAAAAGTTTTCAGTATATTCTTGTAAAGTTTAAAATCTCTCAAAACACTTTAAAATGATCACAAAATTAGTTAGTGTGCCAACTCAAACAACAAATCTTTTTTGATTTGTTTAGAACCAGTAGTGGCTTGGTAGGACAAAAAATACTGGATGTTGATCAAGCTTGGGGAAAACTTGACTTGTAGAGCCAAAAGTGGTCGTGACATAATACTTGTAACTTGTGAGAAGTTAGTGGAACTTGATGGTTTGTCAAGAATTGAGACATAGTCTCAATAGTAGAAATGAATCAATATAATTCTCTGCATCTGATTTTTACTTGCTTCTTTTCTACTTTAACTGACCTTGGGTTTAAATTTTTTTTGAGATGTTTGAAAATATTTTTGTTTTGTGAAATCGTTTTTTATCGTCTGACTGTGGTTTCAAAAATTTGATATCTATTTTGGACAAAGGTTTATTTCAGATAGAAAACTTTGTTAATTACGCAAAGGTTTCAAAATTTTCTAAAATCACAATGCAACCTCCCTTATTGTGATATTTGTCTTTACAACCTCCAATTTTTTTAAAAAAAATACAATTTTTACATTCCGTCATTGAGCTAACACGTCATGTAGAAATAATTGTACTTTTTATCCCTAACTTTTCACTTTTTTTTGAAGAATTTTACCCCCAACTTTTTTTACCTTTTGCCAAAAGTTATCCCAATTTTTTACTTTTTGACAAATTTTAACTTCAATTTGTATACTTATGTCAATATGTCACATCAACTTAATGATAGAAGGTAAAATTTGCCAGTTTTGATAAGGTAAATAGTCAAATTCATCCCTGAATGTATGATGACAAATTAGTCCCTATAAAGGGAAAATACAAATTTAGTCACTAAATGTTGAAAAGTGCAACAAAATAACTTTGCCGTTAAATTTGTGACACCATTTTGTCATTAAGTTGTAATGTTTAAGGACCAACTTGACAATAAGTTGTATTTTTCAATGACTAATTTTACAAAGTTGCAAAATTTAAGGACTAATTTGTTATGAAATTATCTGCAGTACTAATTTGTTAGACTTATTGCATATTCAATTACTAAATTTGAATTTTTCATCTTTCAGGGGCCAATTTGTCAGGGCCTCACACTTTCAGGAATGAATTTGTGCTATTTCCCTAAAATTGGAGGTAAAATGTGTTAAATTAATTTTTGTTGGGTATAATAAAATTCACCAAAAAGTAAATAGTTTGAGATAAAAAGTAAAATTAAACCTTAAATTAAAATTTATTTTTCTATGTAGGAAACTATTGTCCCAACTCGACAATATTTGGTCCCTAATTATTTTTCTGTTTGGTTTTTGGTCTTTATTGTCAAAGTTCTTTGTTAAATGATGACGTGACAGACAATTTGTGACATTTTTTTGCTAGTGGTTAAAAAACCGTCAGAGATTGCTTTTATTTTACTTTAACATTAATGACAAAACTATATGTACTTGAAGAAATGAAGAATCAACGGCAACCAAACAATCAAACACAATAAGAAATCTAATAGGGAAGAAGAATTTAAACAAGTTTCCAACTTCATTATAAGGAGAAAAAATGGGTTGGGAGGAGGCATGAGTCGTCACCGCCATCATGCGTGTCATTCACCACCATTGCCTATGACACCTCACTAATGAGCATATCTAACTCAAACATATTCAGATATTCATTCTATATGAGAAAATTTAGGATTTTTGAGTGATGGAGAAAAGGGGGGAAATGAGGGTTTATAAAGAAAGGGAGTAGGGTTAAACACTCTCAGACCGATCGCTACGTCTTTCGGTACTCAACTCACACTTAGCCACCACCGAAGAGCACAAAATCCATGATGATGTACCTAGTTAAATCGTGGAGGCTTCGACGACCAAATATAGTCTATTTGACATCACCATCAACACCTCAGGCCATAACCCTACATCATGGTTGGATCTCTGGCTGAATAATCAAAGGAAACAAAAAAATAATCTTACCACTCACAAAGTCGCATTGCCGGAGAGAACCTACAACTTTGACGATGTGCTCCCCCTGAACCTTGCATTTTTCTTTACTTGTTTTTGAATTTTGTGTTTGATATTGAGGATCAATGTTTGTGGTTTTTGCTGCTTGATTTGTTTGATATTGAGGATTAATGTTTGTGGTTTTTGATTATGCAAGAATTTACTTTGATTATCAAGATTGAGAATGGAAGAGGGTGATCTAAATTTGAGAAAGGATACCGTATCGTTGATAATTGTTATGCATACTTGGCTTTTCCATTTTAATTACATAACAATTATTTGATTTATTCTCTTTTAATGCTCTGTTTGATCCAAAAAGATAGGGATTTAGATTCTTTTGGAATTTTAGCTTAAAAAAGTTAATATTAGGGAATTTTACAATTTTTAGCTTTGTTTTGTAGAGTTTTGGTACAACAATAATGAATTGAAAGATGCTTGAAGAACTGAAGCAGCTTGCTTAGCTCGCTTGCGAGAAGCCCAACCTATAGGAACATGTGTCAAGCATCTGGTAGTTTCTCAAGCCAGTTGTACCGTGCATGTCGCTTAACACACATGTAGGCTCAGCACACTATCACTTAAGCATGTGCGCGCTGAGTGCCATGTAGGCTTAGTGCATGAGGTCTTTTTGAAAAACACAACAATATAGCGTTTCTGAAGGCGGTTAAAAGGTCATTGTTCCATTGGACAAAACGAGATCACCTAAGGCATTTTTCTGGAGAGTAAAGCCACTTTGGGAGCTCTTCTTCTTCCATGTTCTCCATTTTCTTTGTTTCCTCTTCTTGTTTTGGGTCTCTCATGGCCATGAGAGGCTAACTTACCCATTGCTGGGAGCTTAGATACCAAAAACTTTGTGTAGAGGTCAAGTTATGTGGAGTTTGTTTGAGATGCATTTTATTTAAGTAATTTTGAGTTCGACCCAAAATCTGTTTTAGTAAAATCATAACTCTAGATTGGTTAAATGTTGGATCTCCTTAAAATTTTAAAGGAAGGCTCCTAACCCACATATGTAACTTTTGACAATTGAGATTGTCAAAATAATGTCTAGGGCGAAAAATTAATTTTTTCACAGAAATAGAAATTTTAAAATTTGGTCAACTCGCCCAGGCGAATTTTGCATGCATTTTTGCTCGCAAATGGTGGTTTCTTTTCCCCCAAACAGAACCCAACGCCCTCCCCATCCTCCTCCACCAGCCACGGCCACCGAAGACCACCACGAGGCACCGCCACTTGTTGTTGAACCACAGCACGGAGAAGAACACTTTAATTGGAGCGGAATCTTTAAAACTCTTCTTGAAGTTTTAGTAGAGAACGAAGCTTCCAAATCCCTTTTTCTTGGTTATCTTGAGGTAATTTTGGTTTCCTTTATCTTCTTCTAGCTAGTTTAAGCTTCTCTTAGTGTCTCTTGTGTTTTGGATACCGTTGTTGAGAGTTTTACACTTCCTTTGAAAAACCCTTTGAAAATGAGATGTTGTAAAAGTCTCCTTTTTATGAAATTGATGTCATTTCTGTGATCCTTGTTAAACCCCGATCACATTGGTGTGATTGGAATTTCAAAATGATGTCTTTTGATGTGAACTCCTGAAACACCCTTTTAGCCCCTTTTTGATTCGAGTGGGTATTTGATCCCAAATGTTAATATTGATCTTACCTTGGAAATCTACACTAAATTATCTTCAATTTGGTATGTAGAACTCTGTGTTCGGACAAGCACACATATTTGAAGGATCATGAAACAACATCATTAGGCTGTAATAGGGAGAACTCCTGGATAGGTAAAGAGAGTTTATTATTTTTGCGATAGTTTAGATACCATAGTTGGGGGCTAGGGAGTCCAACTATGAAGATAACTGTTTGTCCCTGCTATGTGCTAGTTTTCAAGAAAAACTACGTTTTTAACTAATGGGATGCGATGTATTTATTATTGATGTGTATTTGTTCCAGTGTGTGCTGGTTTTCAAGAAAAACTATTTTCAACTAATAGGATGTGATGAATTGACTTGTTGATGGATAAAACTGAGAATGATATTATTATTGTGATGATTTTATTATTTGGGAAAAGTCTTAATTACAGAGGAGACTCTGCCCAAAATTTTATAATATGTTTTTCTATTTAATTCTTTATCAAATTTTTAAATGGGCATAAGAGTGTGTTTTCTATATTGTAGTCCTTCTCTTTAATTTAGAATTTTCCTAAAATACCAATCTCGTGGTAATATGGATTGTGGATGAATGAGGTGATATTGATGTCATTGATAATGTTGAAATGAGATGTTATTGATGTGTTGATGATGATTGAATGAGATAATGATGATATGTTTGATGATGTACAAATGAAATAATGTTGATATGGTTGATGATATTAAAATGAGATGACTTTGATATGTACGATGATGAAATTAGATGATGTGATGTGGATATTGATGATGACATTGATAAGAGATTATGTTGATGCTAATAATGTCATTATGTGATATGGATATATATTGACACCCATGGGGGCGCATAACTGGTTACCCTTGCGAGGAAAGATGTGTTCCTAGCCGGGTCATGCATTGATGGTGCTCATAGTTGTCATTGTGTAATGTGGATATACATGGATACCCATGGGTGGTGTATGACTGGTTACCCTTGAGAGGAAGGATGTGTTCCTAGCCAAGTCATACATTGATGGTGTCCATGGTTGCATGTTGTGTATGTACACGTGACATGCAGTGACCGGTTGGTTACCCTTGTGAGGAAGGATGTGTTCCTAGCCAGGTCATGCATTGATGATTTCCATGATTGTCGTTGTGTGATGTGGATATGTTGGTCCCAGAAGAACTCAAGAGAGGGGGTGAATTGAGTTTTATAAAATAATTCACAATTTAAAATCAAATTCAAAGCAATAATATGGAGATAAGAGATAAAGAAGACACAATCAATTTTAACGTGAAAAACCCAATTGGGTAAAAAATCACGGTGTCCAAATTGGATAATCAATCCAATGGATAACTCCACTATGATAATTTTGTGTACAAGAATTCCTAGTATCCTAGTTTCCTAGTCTACCTTTACACAACAATTATTCCAGTTGGTATCCTTGTTTCCCAGCCAGACTAGTATCCTAGTTTCCCAGTCAAAAGTCGCACGTCTCAATTCACCAAGAACAGAGACAGAACTAGTATCCTAGTTTCTAGTTGCGACCTCTTCCAAAGTCAAGAAGAATACAATAAAAATGTTACCTTTATGCTTATATTCCTTAAGCAAATAGGTACCTTTAAATCCTAATGGAGAGTTGAAGAATCAGACTTGCTAAGTATAACAGCCTCTCTCTCTCTTTCCTTAGCTTTCTCTCACTTTCCTTTCTTCCTTTTCTCTGCTTCTGCCATTGATGAACTAGAGAAGCTTCTTAAACACTCAACCATTGACCAAAACCCTTCACACCCAACATGAAAGTTGAAAGGAACTACTCAATGCGCTAGATTCCATCATCACTTTTCTCTGAAAGCCATCAAACAGAGAGATCCAGTTCTTTAGGGAAATTCACAAAGTTTGATTCTAAGGAGAAAAGAAGGTGTTTTAAGGACGTTCAAGCTTGGAAAAAAAGTGGTTCTCTAGCCTTTCTTGTCGATTTAGAGGTAAGAAACTCAAGTTTTACCGTTTGATTTGTGAAATTGTTCTTGGGATGAATAGTGACCACTTTGTGATAGGGCTGGAATTAGGCTTAAGTTCTTTAGAAAAGTATGCTCAGGAGGTTGTTTTGATGAATATTAAGCTTTGAAACATGATTTCTGATGAAGTTTGGTTTTGACTCTGTGATATGTATGAGTAGGAAGAATGTTGATGAAATGGAAGGTATTATGAGATATATGAGCCCGAGTGCTTTTACAAAAGTTACTCAGGAGGCTAAATAAAGGGTGAATATGTGTTGAAATAATCGTTTTAGTTAAGTTGAATAATTAGTGATATATGGCCTGGTTAAAGGCAATTGAACTGGTTGATTTGTCTTATGCAGAGTCTTAGAGAGACTCTAAGGCCTTGGTTAGGCCGGGATAGATCCTGCTGAGGGTCTGTGAGTTGCTTATGAGGTGGTTAGTTTTGATAACCCTAAGATAGATGATTGAGAGGGTTATGGAAAGGAATAGCGTTTCCTTTCATTCTAACGGCTGAGGACCGTTATTGATTGATTGTTTTATGCCTTGTGTAGGGCGTGATAGTGATCTTGCTGATGGTTGTGACCAAGAAGCCGGGAGAGCCGGTGTAGCATTGAGAGCAGGTAAGCTCTTTGTTCTTGGGAGTGTTTCCCACTGTTTGTGTTCCACCATACTCCGAGGGAGTGATGGTTATGGTATATCATGATGCATGTATATTGAAATTGTGTTACTGTTTTATGGAAACATGTATATGATGAGCTGAACACTGTGATAGTGTTGTATATGTGATTGATGAGTTATACATTGTGATAAATGTTATGTGATTGATGAAATTCTCTGGCCAGTAGAATAAAGTTTAATAGACTATATATATAAGTCCTGATGTGAGATGTACCCACATAGATGGATGAAGCCTCCTCAGGCAAAGAAAGAAAGTCCTGATGTGAGGTGTGCCCATATAGATGGATGAAGCTTCCTCAGGCATGTTTAGTAGGTCATATAGATGGATGAAGCCTCCTCAAGCATGTTTAGTAGGTCTTGATGTGAGATGTGCCCATATAGATGGATGAAGCCTCCTCAGGCATATTTAGTAGGTCCTGATGTGGGATGTGCCCATATAGATGGATGAAGCCTCCTCAGGCATGTTTAGTAGGTCCTGATGTGGGATGTGCCCATATGAATGGATGAAGCCTCTTCAGGCATGTTTAATAGGTCCTGATGTGGGATGTGCTCATATGAATGGATGAAGCCTCCTCAGGCAATGATGCCAAAGTCTTGAGAGAATGTACCCACTGGATGGATGATCTCTCTCAGACCATGTGATAGGTGTCTAAATATTATATTGTTACACTTGTGTTATGATATACATGTGATGTGTTTTATGAGAGCCGTGATGGCTAGTTGTGATGTGATGCCAATTTTAATATTATATGCCATGGAAGTGAACCAGGGGGAGGAAAGACCTCCAAGAACCCTGAGTTTACTGAGATTTTTATCTCACCCCGGATGTGGGGATTATATTTTGCAGGTGTGGCATCTAGCAGAGCTGATGGATCCTAGGGCGGGAGGCCCAGTAGGGACATGTATTGTAAAGCCATTTGGGCAGTGTCTTGAGAGCTTTGAGGCTCACTGTTAGGGATATCATCTTGAGAATTGTGGTTCTAATTCTCCTAAAATATCTATATAGATATTGTTGATGTATCTGTCATTCCTCTATGTTATCTGGATCAATAAGGGCTAGTTGTTGTTTTTGGCATTCGTTTTATACTTGTGATGTATGAACCATACATAATGAATCAAGAAATATGGTTTCGAAATCGCTTCCGCGACTTTTTAATTAAAGTAATTGTATGCTTATCTGATTAAATAATATGTTAATACACCGGATGCATACGAGATGTTACACTAAGCGCTTCTATATGATCTCACAACAACTCTCTCAATGATGCAAACATAAACTCTCTAAAGCTCTAATATTATGTGGAATGGAATGCATACTCTAAACACCAAAATATGTTTTTATTTATACTAATTTAAATATATGATTTTAACCAATTTTTAAATGCAATCCTAAAGATATTCTATCATATTATCCAATGCAATCTTAAAGATATTCTATTATATTATACAATGCAATCTTAAAAATATTCTATCATATTTTTGAATGCAATATTAAAAAATAATCTATCATATTTTTGAATGCAATCTTAAAAAATATTTTATCTTATTATGCAATGCAATCTTAAAACAAATATCTTGGCAAGATCAATCTTCTAATCTCCTTACATAAAATCTAATAAAAAATAAATAGAAACAAATCTACTTAATTCCATATCATCTTTGAATGATATCAATCTTCAGAATTCTTCAAGTAATTTTCTCAATTATGTTAATCTTCATAAATCCAAAATATCAATAACTTCAAAATATCAAATAATTATCATTAGTGCAATAAATCTAATAATGTGACATTGATTATTTATTATCATCAAAACTTTATAAATCTTTTTATGCATTAGGGATTCAACAAATATCCAACAATTTTTCCCTTTTTGATGATGACAAATAATTAATGTCATGTACTAATTGAATGAACAGATATACCATGAATGGATGATTTTTAAATTTATCTACTAATGATTTTCAACTATTCCCTAGGCTTGCTAAGCTATGACTAGAATCAATAACTCACAACTATCTACCATAACATGACATTCAAACCTTTTTCCCCCTTTTGGCATCATCGAAAAGATTAAAACAAACAATCATGATAGAGAGAATGGTTATGAACCAGATACATGGGTAGAACAACATGAATAGAGCTAACAATGAAGAACAAGAAAGTGATAAAGATGAAAGGCTGCAAAGAAATTAATATTCTAAAGTTGATGCCTTAACATTACAATAAATTGTCTTTTCGCTCATATTTAGGATCACTCTATGTTCTTATTCTCTAGGTTTTCCATAGGCTTGTACATCATGATTGCTCTCCATTTTTAGTGTGAAAATATTTCATAAGCCACCAATTCAATAGGTCTTTATAAGCTTGTAATGTACAAGGTAGATAAGAAACAAACAAAGAATAAGGTGAGATAGGAAACAAATAAGTATAGTACTGATATGCATAGTTTCCTACTTTCCTCTCCACTTAATACTTTCAACATGTTGTTTCTTTTTTTTTTTAACTCAAGATGATTGCTTCAACTTTCTCTTTCTTTTCTCCTTTTCTTTTATTGCTTCAACTTTCTTTTTCTTTTCTCTCTCTTTTGAATCAAGATGAATTTTCTTTTTCTTTCCACTGTCATTCCCCCTTTTTCTTTTTTTTTTCAACCAGACACCTCATGACATTTGCTTTAGAAGATGATTTTTCTTTTCTTTTTCTTTCCACTGTCATTCCCACTTTTCTTTTTCTTTTTCTTTTTTTTTAATTAGACACCTCATGACACTTGCTTTAAAAACTATGCATACCTACACTTAAAAGGGATTTTTTAATCAAAACACAAAGGGTTGCATATTGTAATTTATCAATGAAATTCAAAGTTAAGGCTCAAATAGGGTGACTAGAGATATAACATACTGAAAGGGTTAGCTTGAAAGGCTCAAACGACCAAAGATGGCCTATATCATTTTCAGTAAACTTATGAAACATTTCAAACAATGAGCCTTGAGCTTCAATCATACAAGTTCTAGATTGTCTGCCTCACAAAGAAAACACACATGCACATTATTCCTCACAACATAGCAAATTCACTACAATATCAAGGCATACACTTTAGAATTAATAACACAATAAGGTATATGAAGTGAACAATGTAACAAAGATAGGTGAATATGGAAGTGACAGAAACAAGATAGTTCAACAAATATCATAAATGTCCAATCTTTTCTAAACTAGTCAATCATTGGGAAAAAGAAATTTGAAAGATATTAGTTGTGATTTATCAATCCTAGCTCTAGTCTTAAATTTTTCAAATCTCTCACGGCTTAGGGGTTTAGTGAAAATATCAGCAACCTGATGTTCAATATCACAGAACTTAAGTTCAATTAGACTAGTTTCTGCACAATCTCTAAGAAAATGATGTCTGATATGAATATGCTTAGTCCTCACAAATCCATATGAATGAGTTCAAAAGGTCTAATAGTGCTTTCCATATTCTTAGATTTAAAGGAGGGTTTTACTTGCTTACCTCTTGCACATGCATCGCATACCTTATCATTTTGAACTTTTATTGATGGAAGACCATCAACCAGTTCATTGAGTTCAACTTCTTGATGGTATTCAAGTTAGTATGTCATAACCTCTTATGCCACAACAATGGGTCATTATCTAAAACACTCAAACAGGTGAGAGAAACATTTGGAAAACAATTCAAATCAACCTAATCACTGTTTCTAATTCTTTTACCCTCTAGAATTACCTCATTTGAATCCCTTATAGTTACTAAGCATTTATTAGAAGTAAACTCAACTTGGTTACCTTCCTCACAAAATTGAGAAATGCTTAATAAATCATGCTTAAGACCCTTAACATAAAACACATTATCTATGGAGTGTGATGGTGACTTACTAACCTTACCTACGCCCATAATTTTCCTTTTGTTATTGTCACCAAAGGTCACACTTCCACCTTCAAAAGGTTTGAGTGAGAGAAATTTTGATTAGTCTCCTGTCATGTGCTTGGAACAACCGCTGTCAAGGTACCACGAATTGTTCCCCCTCACTTCAACCTACACTCACAAATCAATGATTAGTTTTGGGAACCCAGTCTAGCTTGGGTCCCTTCTTCTTCTTAACAAAGTTAGAAAGCTAATCTTTTCTAACCCATGTTTTACTTTGCATGCAGAAATAGAATTATTCTTAACATATGTGACATTCTTTTCGATAGCTTTTATCCTACTCTTGCATGCAAATTTAAGATGTCCTACCTTGCCACAATGATAACACACTCTTTTCTCATACAAGTTCACATACTTAGTTTTTGTTTTCCAGGTAGATTTCTTATTACCTTTAAAGCCTAACCCATGCCTAGATGTGTTACAATTCTTATTCAACCAGTCAATAGCGTTGGGTCTATCTGCCTTGGGAGTCCTAAGGGAAGACTCTAGCTTATTTTGGAGGTCCTTATTCTCTTTAGTCAACTTTTCTACCTCACCCTCCAACTTTTCAATTTTTTCTTCCAATAGAGCATCACAAATTGTCAGACATTCCTCTCTCTTATGCTCTTTCAATTTAACAACCAGAGAAGGATTTTCGTTTTCAAGTTCAAAAGCAATATTCTTAAGGCTAGTGATTTCCTCCTCTAGGCTCTCATTTGTTTTTCTCAATTCATTACTAGCCTTAGAGAGTATTTCTTAAGCTCATTCTTTAATTCACCAAAATCATCAATCAACTCATTATTATATTCACATATTTTTAAATACTCATATATTACAAAGTCAAACACTTTCAATAGATGCTTCTTTGTTAACAAATGCATGGAAGATCTCAGCTCAAGAAAATTTACCTAAGTGTCTTCACCTTTTGAGTCAATTTCAGCCATAAGACAAATGTTGGTCTCAGCTTCACTGTTTTCAGAGTCTTCTTCCTCTGAATCAGAATCACTCCAAGCAGTTATCATTGCTTTCTTGAACTCCTTCTTTTCATACTTCTTCTGCTTTTTAGCCTTCTTCTCCTTTCTATTTTCTTGCTCTACTTTAGGACAATCCTTAATCCTATGACCTGTTTTGCCACATCTAAAGCCACTATAATCAGTTCTTGAAGAAGAGAAAGTTTTGGATTTTACCTGTTTGTTGCTTGAGTTTCCATTATACTTTTGGTTCTTTAAGTGATTTTTGAACTTTTGCCCAAGCATTTCAATCTCCTCATCATCATCTGTGTCATCACTCACTTCCTTTGATTTAACTTTTAAAGCAATGCCTTTATCCTTCAATCTTACATCTTCCTTCTTGTGGGACTCCAGTTGCATCTCATATGTCATTAGGGATCCTGCCAACTGCTCAAGGTTGAAAGTCTTAAAGTCTTTGGTTTCCTGTAAAGCAGTGACCTTGGGCATCCAGTCCTCTTTTGGGAGACTCCTCAGAATTTTCCTTACTTGCTCCTCAACCTGTATGTCCCTGCCTAAAGCATTTAACTCATTTACTATGTTAGTAAAACGAGTTATCATATCCTTAATAGACTCTTTAGGCTTCATAGAGAACAATTCATATTGATGCATAAGGAGATCAATTTTAGATTGTTTTACCTCGTTTGTACCCTCATGTGTTACCTCTAGAAGATTCCACATTTGCTTGGCAGTCTTGCAACCCATCACACGATTGTATTCTTGTGTCCCTAGTCCACAATGAAGAATTCTCTTGGCTTGAGCATTGTATTCCAACTTCTTCCAATCTTCATTAGTATATTCGTTCTCAAGTTTCGTCACTCTTTCTCTCTTTTCATTCATCTTTGTGATCTGAAAGTCTCCTCTTTCAATCACCTTCCAGACTTGATAGTTTTCTACCTGAATGAAAATCTTCATTCTGTTCTTCCAGTAATTGTAGTACTTTCCCTTGAATAGTGGAGGTCTTTGGGTATAGTAGCCTTCTCTTATTGTCTCCATTGAGTTCATCATAAGATCTATTTTTCAGGAGTTACCTGCAAAATAAAGAGAACACAACTTTGATACCAATTATTGGTCCCAAATGAACTCAAGAGGGGGGTGAATTGAGTTTTATAAAATAATTCACAATTTAAAATCAAACTCAAAGTAATAATATGGAGATAAGAGATAAAGAAGACATATTCAATTTTAACCTGGAAAACCCAATTGGATAAAAAATCACGGCGTCCAAATTGGATAATCAATCCATTGGACAACTCCACTATGATAATTTTGTGTACAAGAGTTCCTAGTATCCTAGTTTCCTAGTCTACCTTTACACAACAATTATCTCAGGTGGTATCCTTGTTTCCTAGCAAAAAGCTTTTGTCTCAATTCACCAAGAATAGAGACAGACTGATATTTTTGTTTCCCAATCAGACTGATATCCTTATTTCCCAACCAGACTGGTATCCTAGTTTCCCAGCCAAAAGTCGCACGTCTCAATTCACCAAGAACAAAGACAAAACTGGTATCCTAGTTTCCAGTTGCGACCTCTTCCAAAGTCAAGAAGAAGAATACAATAAAATTGTTACTTTTACGCTTATATTTCTTAAGCAAATAGGTACCTTTAAATCCTAATGGAGAGTTGAAGAATCAGACTTGTCAAGCGCTTCTATATGATCTCACAACAACTCTCTCAATGATGCAAACATAAACTCTCTAAAGCTCTAATATTATGTGGAATGGAATGCATACTCTAAACACCAAAATATGTTTCTATTTATACTAATTTAAAGATATGATTTTAACAAATTTTAAAATGCAATCCTAAAGATATTCTATCATATTATCCAATGCAATCTTAAAGATATTATGTTATATTATGCAATGCAATCTTAAAAATATTCTATCCTATTTTTGAATGCAATATTGAAAAATATTCTATCCTATTTTTGAATGCAATCTTAAAAAATATTTTATCTTATTATGCAATGCAATCTCAAAGCAAATATCTTGGCAAGATCAATCTTCTAATATCCTTACATAAAATCTAATAAAAAATAAATAGAAACAAATCTTCTTAATTCCATATCATCTTTGAATGATATCAATCTTCAGAATTCTTTAAGTAATCTTCTCAATTATGTTGATCTTCATAAATCCAAAATATCACTAACTTCAAAATATCAAATAATTATCATCAGTGCAATAAATCTAATAATTTGACATTCATTATTTGTTATCATCAAAACTTTATAAATCTTTTTATGCATTAGGGGGTTCAACAAATATCCAACAGGATATACATGAATATCCATGGGGGTGTATGACTAGTTACCCTTGCGAAGAAGGATGTGTTCCTAGCCATGTCATACATTGATGGTGCCCATGGTTGTATATTGTGTATATACACGTGGGATGCAGTGACTGGTTGGTTATCCTTGTGAGGAAGGATGTGTTCCGAGCCACGGTCAGTGCATGAGTGAGCCCATATTGGAGTATTATGTATGTACATGGGGGTGTATGACGGGTTACCTTTGCGAGGAAGGATGTGTTCCTAGTCGGGTCATACAATGATGATGCCCATATTTCATACTTCATTTGCATTGATGGAAATATGACGGTGGCAGTAGGTACGGGGATACTAGGGAGGCATCACTCTGTTTGGAACTCCCTTGTGACTCAAGGCTGATTAGGGCACGACAGGATGACCTCGACAAGCTACTGCATCATTTTCCTAAGAGAGGCTATTTCCATGAGGATGGTACCACATTGCATGCTGATAGATGAGTTAGGTGCATGCATCATTCTATGCATGATTGTTTGAGTTGTGAAATGTATTGGATGATTGGTTAGTTGAGTGTGTATTGGAATCATGGATTTTTGTTAGTGATTGTGGTGGGTAATGTTGTTTCCTTTCCAATTGTTGTTACCTAATGCTTGTTGATTTTATATAATAAACTCACCCTTGCATTTGTTGTACCGTGTGGTCGGTACCTATTATTATCGCGAACTTTCGTTCGCGTGAGCAGATGAGCAGCAGTAGGTGACCTTGGAGGGAGATCTTCTTTTTGGTTGGAGCCGCCAAGCCGACATGATGACGTTGGATATCTTTTTGGAGAAAGAGTTATGTTTTGTTAATCAACTTTTTCGTAGTTAGTTCTTTGACTTTTTGTTAGATATGTAATTTCAGGTGTATATACCTATAAAACTAAAGGAAGTTCTAACATGTGGATGACATGTACTGATTTAATATATATGTACATATGTGTTTAATTATGTAAATGTAATACGTGTATGATAATTGTATTATCACGAAAAATTTACCATCATTTTCATAATCAAATTAATGAGTTTTATTTAAAATTGAGATTTGCACAATTAAGAGTTTGTGATATCGTAGTGACGAAGCGGGTCGTTATACCAAGCACCCAACACTTCTACAAAATCTACACCAAATTGTCATTTTTACACCCAAAGTGTTTGTTTTTCTTGTTTCTTTGAACCCTGCTCTATCTTTTATGTTCTTTATTACTCTTAAACTTTGCTTTTCTACACTTATATCTTAAAATATATAAGTTTTTCTTCATTCCATTGCTTAAAATTTGATATATACAAATTCCAAGTCCAAGCAAAGTCCATGTGGACTCAACACTTGGTCTTACCATTTATTACTACTTATAAGAATTGGTATGCTTGGCAAGGAGTTAACAATCGTGCAAAGAGGTTGATTTGAAATTGAGCAAGGGTATTAGATTGTGCAAACAAAGGGTTTTACTTTTACCATTGTCGAATTTTCTGGCTATATGCAATTGGATATTTTAATGCATATTGAACGATGCTAAGCCCCTTTGTGCGAATTGGTAGACATTAGAATCGTAAATGGAAATTCGTTGAATTAGTTTCCTTGGAATTGGTAGACATCGGTAGTTCCAAGAACGCGTTCTTAGTTGTTTTTTAATGGTAATGTATGGAAGATTTGGGATAAATGCCTATTGAGCAATTTTTGGCGGTTCAAAACCGCCAAAAAAAATAAAGCATCACAAAATAATTTAAAATAAAAAATCATGTCGACATTTAACCGAAATACTTGACGGTAGGGACTAAAAATCAAAACAAAAAAATAGATGAGGGACCAAAAACGATCAACAATTAGTTGAGGGATTAAAAACAAAAACTTAGAATAATTGAGAGACCCAATCCAAATTTTACCCTTATATAAATAAATGCATATCAATATTAAGGAAAATAATAACGGTTTTAGAGTTAACCTTGTTGTCATTAGCATCTGAGTAGTATTGAAAGCATGGATTCATAAGATAATCCTCATAAGAAGTGAGGATAATCAATTTCATTGTCAAATTGATCCAAAATAGAAATATCTCAATCAACGCCCCTACCAATAAAGAAAAAATTAACCTTATCAATCAATTGATAGAATCTATAAATCTCACAACGACCCCGATTTAAAAACATTAACCTTCATGAAAGTTGGATTCTCTCTTCAAATCCAGTTATTTTAAATCTCACCAAATCCTTCAATTCATAACCATAAGAAAATTGAAATTAAATAATTTCCTAAGTCATACAAAAAATTAAAAAAAATCAGTAAAATTTGAAAGATATATAATTTACCAAAAATAAAAGTCCAAATTGATATGTTGTTTACCTTCTTGATATCTATGTTTACTTGAAATATATTGGTATGAGAAAAATAACATTAACAACGTTATGCTGAAGATCAATAAAAAATAAAAGAAAATAATTAAAGATCAAACTAATATAATTCAATGATAAAATAAAATTTTCAACACTTATTAATTTTAAGCCTAACTCTTTACACTATCATAAATGTTCCGATAGACTAAAAAGATGATATAAAGTAAGTAAAAAGTATGATGATATTGAATCAAGCCAAAAAATAAAAACTTTAAATCCGTGAGGGTAAAGGGCATAATTTTAATCATTTTTAGTCTTTATAATTTTTTTTTTCAAAATTAATTTATCTGTCTCATATTTTTATGAATGGATCTATGCTATTTATCCTTTTTAAAAAGTTGAAGGTAAAAGACATTAAATTAATTTGTTGGGTATAATAAAATTCATCAAAAAAAATAAAAAGTTTGAGATAAAAAATAAAATTAAACCTTAAATTAAAATTCATTTTTCTATGTAGGAAATCCGAACGTTGCGTTTTGGACCGTTGGACTAGGATGGGGATTAGGGTCATTCTTCTCCGTATAAAATGAAACGCTCAGCCCCAAATTAAATATTAGGGTTTGTGTTTAATTAACTGGGTAACTTGAAGCCAGGGGCGGTTCTAGGCCCATGCAAGGTGCCCAACCGCACAGGGCCCATAAAAATAAGGGGCCTCAAATATTAAGTACTGCAACATATGTTTAATATTAAAAATTAGAGGAGATGGTAATGTCTATTTTTAATAACCAAGAGGTCCAAGGTTCAATTCCTACCAACAACAATTTTTACTACTTTTACATTTTATTTATTTTTAAATTGCCAATTGAGGGCCCCCTTTTCTAAAAAAGGAAAATATTAA
>PYAF01000010.1:127048-138279 GCA_007407185.1 Glycine tomentella
CACTAAAGAACACTTTATTATAGTAGAAAACTGCAAAAATTATTAGAAGATTGATTTAATTACATTATAAGAAGTGTATTTTTTATCCCTAATATCTATATTTATTGATTATTAAAAACCATTTTGTCACAAATTTTATGTTAAGCTTATGGAAGATGATAATACAATAATATGTGATTATGTTAAGTATTTATGTTTATTTGAATAAAAAGAATTTACAATTTCAATTTTTGTCATACTAAATAAAATAAGTTGTTTTTGATTGATAAAAATAAAGTGTGAAAATAATGATAAATTATATATTTCGATTACTTAAATAATTTTTCACTATAAATAATAACTCTAAGATGATATTCCAAAATATTCCTACAAATTTCAATCCTTTAAATCGATTATGAGATTAATTATTGGTCAAGACTTAGGCTCACACAAAAAATTTGTCCCTCTCTAAAAGTATATTATGTGAAAATTGAACCTAGATCTTCTATCACAAACTCAATATTTGTTGCCAATTTTTCACAAATATTTCTTAAAATACCCGTATAATTCAGTGTTTGACTGCTTGGGATTCAATATATGATATCTTTACAAATAAAATTGCTTCTTAGGTGAGTGTTACACTACATGGCATATTCTTTCAACTTGTGAAACAAGTTATTCGAATGCATGTGAAGAATAAAGAGTTAAACCCTTTACCATATCATGAGAAAGTGTAAACTCTAAGTGAAAAAGAACCTAGGAAAACGATTAAACGAAAATTAAAGTAAAATTGGAAAATAAATTTAAAGATCTAGAAAAAGATGGAGGAACAAACTAATCATTACTTGTGGCTGCCACTCTAGAAAGTTGGAACAGAAAAGAGAACAATCTCTTTTTAGAAATTATAGGACTAAGATTTATAATAAATAAATAAAAGTGAGGTTAATATTTCTACAACGCACTTAGGTTCCTTTTTCTTCTTTATGAGCTTCTTTCGAGCACCAAGAGCAGCATGACCTACCCTTATCAGCCCTCTCATTTTATATATAAAAAAAAATTATAAAGTAAACTAGAAAAGAAAAAAGATTACAAAGAATCTGTTAGACACGCTTTAAAAGGGTATGGCTAACCAATAAAACACGATTTGACTAGTGGCTATCACACTCGCACGTTTAACGTTTTGTTTGTTATTCTTGGCCACGTTTTGTCTGATTTCTCGTTAGCTTTAAAAGGAAGATTCTTTTAATGTTATTTTATAACGAATAATGAGAATTTAAACATGAGAAATGTTCTTAACATAATTTTTTTAATAT
Source organism: Glycine tomentella (assembly GCA_007407185.1). Classification (NCBI taxonomy): domain Eukaryota; kingdom Viridiplantae; phylum Streptophyta; class Magnoliopsida; order Fabales; family Fabaceae; genus Glycine; species Glycine tomentella. Next base: position 128,341 of record PYAF01000010.1, read on the forward strand.
GTACTTTGTAATTGAGTGGATTTCAATAATAGAAAATATGTTCATAACAAGTCATTTCTCTATTGATGCCTTTGAGAGCCAGCTATGTATGGCATGCACCCCTAAAAAATAATAAAGAGCAGCTTCTTACTTACACCTCAGACAAATTATTACTTTTAACTAAAACAATTTTTTTATTATTTTAAAATAAAATAAAATAAAAAATCCTAGGCATCATTTTACTGGGGAAAAAAAGTACATATGCTAATGCTAAAAGGAAACTAAAATATTTCTTTGCTCCCTATTAATTACAAGCTGTGTCCCAAACTCACACATGTAGCTTTCTGAATTTTATTTTATAAAAATATAGCTTTCTGAATTTGTGGCCTAAAATCAATAATATCATTGTGAAGGAGGTCTAGTTCAATTAATTAAACATGATATGTGTTATTGTAAATCGTCTTACAGTGTTTTTTATTCTTGATGATAAAAAAAAATCAATAATACCGCTGACATCATGAGCTCTCATGGATAACACATGAAAGATAACAAGTATAAAATAAGATAAATTAATAGAGGGAAAAAAATGTTGTAAAAAATAATGAATAATACAACTCTTCATTTGGAGGAGATCAAGACAAGGCTAATAATAATATTACATTTGCCCTTTCATTAATCAAGGATAAATTCACAAAACTAAGAGTTAACAAGCAAAACTCGATCAACTTACATCTGTTGTGTCTCTATGACAGTTGAAACATTTACGCAGGGATATTTTTCTCCCCATGAAGAAAAATAATAAAATGAACACAAAAATACGATAACCAATTGCCATAAGAAACAAAACCAACAAATTTTTCCACTTGGAATTGCTGTTGGGGGAGATATTGTACACACTTTGGATAGCTTGAAACCCAGAAATGGTCCTTACCTGCCCGACTGCAAAGGAGGTTCCTAGGTACTCATTCTCCAATAGCCCCTATACCATATACAAACAAGTAAATGCTTCAATAAATAATTAAATACCCATCTAAGGTAAAGAAAAAAAGATTGGATCATTTAAATGAATTATTCTGGTTGATCCTCTCCTAGTTTTGGAAGTTGAATCCCAACCAAAACCAGAAACAAACGTAAGTGTCCGTTTGATTTGTTAAGAATATGATATTGGACAGGATAAGAAAAACAGCTCAAGACAAATATACAATTTTTAAGACAATTTTTTATCATATACATCGTTTAACGAATAATGGACAACACAAGTAAAATAATATAAAATTTACTAAAATACTTATATTAATTATCGTAATACAATTTATATCAAATTTAATGTGTTTACTGAAATAAAAAGAGAAAGAAATAGGGATATATATGTGTCTTTTAATACTTTCATTAGTTAATAAAAAAATTTGGTGTTTCCTTTTTAAAATAATTACATTGGTTAGTTACTATTTTTTCAATTATTAAAGAGATAAAAATAGGGATATATGTGTCTTTTAATACTTTGTACTGAGACAAAAAAATTGTCCCTTAATTTTTTGAGTAACAAAAATTATAGATTTTGTCCATCCTGGTCTGATTTGATTGTGTTGTTCTCTAATCTTTTTCAAATCAAACGTGGAACAAAAATATTTGTTTTGTCCACTACCATAATTTTTAACTAATCAAACAGAAAAAGTCTAGTCTACTCAGCATTACTTTCTCTAGGAGCTGTGAATAGAAGATGCAAACACATAAATTTACCTGAATAGAGTAAGTATGAAAGGCTATATACGACATTGGATACATCCACACAGGTCCAGGCAAAGCATTTCGAATTCTAAAATAGCCGGCTGAAAGCATCATGACCACCTGAAATGGCATACATATGCATCACTGGCAAGTTTTGGAAACAGCTGAAGTTCTTATGTAATCATGACTGAGTGAAAATATAGACCAGTAGACTAGTAGTTGAGCAGCATGTAACTTTTGGGGAATTTGACCAATATATGTATGTTTTTTAAAACTAAATATCACTTTGGGGTATCTTCAAACAATTTACAAAACTAGGTGATTCCTGCCACATAGAAAATTGGTGGCGCTAGTCTCAGCTCCACCTGGTGATTCCATTCTAAAGAATGTCGCCAATTCAGGTGTGAATGACTTGGTGGTGCCACCCTGGATGGCTTCACCTAGTCAAACACGTTTTTCAACTTCTCATCAGATGTTGAACCAAGTGCAGTCTTTCATGCACATTGGAAAGCAACATTTGATGGAAAGTTGAAAAACATGTTTGATTGGGTGAAGCGACACAGGATGACACCATCATGTCATTTACACACCTGAACTAGTGACATGCTTCAGAGTGGCGCCACCAGGTGGAGCTGAGCTGACTAGCACCACCAATTTCCTATGTGACAGGTATCACCAGTCTAGTAAATTGTTTGAAGATCATCCTAAAGTGATATTTAGTTTTAAAAAAATACCTATATGGGTCAAATTCCCTAACTTTTGTTTTACATCTATAATAAAGGACGGTAGAACTCACATATATGCACAACAGTGTCAAGACACTCCAAAATACATCTTGCCACAAAGTAGCCACAACTAGCATAATTCCTTCATTCGCTAACAAAGTCATGAAAAAATTCAGCACATAGTACATTAACAAGCTGAATTGATCTTCCAGCCCAAGAAGGAAGTAGAAAACTAGACTTGATGAAATGGAGATGAGAAAAAGAAATGGAATGCTGGACAAGAGCTGTGCAAGTAAGAAAACAAATGTACTGGAGTGCTGGTTTGATTCTTCACAGGCATATATCTGCAGAAGTGCAAATCGTTCAACTTCATTAACCTTTCAAAGATTACAGAGTGAAAATGTAGAGAATCCATATTCCAATCCTTAAATATGTCATTTCTACCAACAAAGTATTTCAGGATGTAAACTGTATCTTCTTTTCCACTTTTGCACTCAAGTACTAGTTTTGCCAAAAATGGTGAACAGACGACGCAAATACTAGCACCTAATTCTACTTCAAAGGTGTACTTCATTCAATGTATTTTGCCAATACAAGAATTTCCACCATCACACTTAGCTTACTAAATGTTTCTTGATTGCAGTTAGTTTGATTTTTAGTTGTACTAAGTGCTTGATTTACTATACACAGAAGAGACACTACAAATACTATCAATTAATAGTATAGAAAAAAAATGTACAACTTACTAAAATACAACCTGTTAGTACAACATAATACTCCCTCCAGTCTTAAATACAGAGGGGGGGAAGGGGGGGGGGGAATCGTCACGCTAACTAAGAAAGTTAGTTAATTTAATTGCATCAATTTCAATTAAAAAGTACTTTTTTACCCAACTTATCCTTCATTGGAACTTGGTATCAAGAATAAGAAAAAATAATTGAAACTAGCATCTCAATTAAATGAAGGGTATTTTAGAAATAGTAACATTCAATAAGGTAAGTTAGTTGAAATTTTCTTATATTTGAGAACAAGAAAAAGATTTTTTTTTCTTATATTTAAGACTAGAGGGAGTATACTGTTAATTTGTTTCTACCATGAAATTATAAACCTTTTGCTAGTGCTAGTGCGTTGTTATTAAAAAAAGTGTGATCCATATTTCAATGCTTGTAAGTTTATATTTACATTTCACATGAGTTAGTAAAAATTATCAAATAAATTAATGCATTATGTTGTGTAGTTGAGGTCTGTATAGACCAGTGCATCAAACAAAAGAAAGAATCGACAATGCAGACAATATAAAAATACTTGCCAAATGAACAAACTACATTTATTATATGAATATTTAGCACATCAAGGCAAACTAATAAATTGCAGTAAAGTAAAACAAGCATAAAATTACCTTGATTTCTTTAAGTGCAGGCACCCTAGCAATGCTTAGAAGGGAACAGAATGATACAAATACAAAAATTGCCGCAACTCTTGTCTGCAATTTGAGAGATGTTAAATTTTAGTTCCTAAGTATCCTAACGGTATCTATAAATAACAGCTGACATATATAAATGCAATTTTCATCTCCATACTTACCACAACAGAAGACAGAGAATGCCCCAGACCAGAAAATACAGTTCCAATACACAGCGTGAGAAGCATGGAAAGAATAAGATGCAGCCAATAATATTTCCATTCCCTTGACATAACTAATAAAGATCTCCATGTCAAAACTGCTATCCGAGTAGCATTGCTAGCTTTACCTTTGCTTTTGAGAACTGGACCTTCCTGCAAAATCAATCATGTTTTAAAAATACTCCAAAGCTCAACATCCAATACTAACTTCCTTTTAAACGCAGTAGAGCAGAGCAGAATAAAGCCTGAAAAAAAATTCTAAAAGTACGCTATCATGAGAAGTGCAAATGATAAGTATAATAATGTATTAAAATCTATAAATAGGCAATTTGTAATATGATAGTGTTTGTGAAGGAAGTGACCTATGTTGAAACTCCCAGTCCACATTAATAGAATATCTAACTTGTACAATGTTTCTATTTCAGCAGTTATAATATGTTAGAATTATATATTATTCTCTTATTTATCATTAGAGAGCAATTAGGGATTTGTTTATTATTACTTAGATTAGATTGATTCTATGTAATTGATGTAGATCATATTTGCCCATCATAATAAAGAATTAGTGGGTCATCCAAGACACACAACATTACAGTAAAACACTTGTATAATATATATACCTTCTCAGTAAGTTTCAGAACCATAGTTTCAACAGCAGCTGCATCCGCTGATGACTTATAAGTTGCTTCAAGCGTGCGTATAGCAACGGCAGTGTCCATGTTCACAGAGGAAAAATCTCCATTGTCATCCTATTATATGATGCAATAATGTTAATTTTGTACCATAAAAAATCTAATAAGAGACACAAAATGTATTGAGCACATCAATCATCAATTCACTAGAAACATTTACCTGCCAGTTTTTACACATTGCTATAATCCTGTCAAAATCTGTATTAATTGCACGTAGAAAGTGATCAGAAGGACTTTGCATGATTGGACAAGGAAATCCAGCATTTGAGAAGTGCTTCATCAACATAAATTAAAGCAGTAATAAGATATGTATTCAAATTTCCGTGTACTAACAGAGAAGGTTTGCAAAAAAAGGAAATTCAAGACAATCTTGCAAAAATCATCTTTGATCAATATAGTATCCCTACAAAGCATAAAAAATCAAATGCCCCAGTAGACAAAAAGGATTACTACTTCCTCATTAACCCAATTTCATGTGCAAGATTCGAGAATGTCTAGAAGATACCTGCAAGCAAGCTAATGTTTCTCCAAAGAAGAGGGTGTTTCCATTTGAAAGTAGACATATGTGGTCAAAAAGGCCAAAGACTTCTGTGCTGCTCTGATAGATGGTCAATATCAGAGTGTAACCAGTGCTTGCAAGTCTCTTCAATGTAACCATCATTAAAAGTGCTGAGACACTTGAGAAAAATAGATAAATAGCAAACATTTAACAAAAATGGCTCTAAAATACAGAACACAACCAAACAACTGATAGATAATTATTACCAAACAACTGATAGATAATTATTACCATAAAAGGAATGAAAGAATTAAAATAAATACCTGTACAAATGATAAAGAGGTTCATCAATAAATAAAATACGTGGTCTCATCACAAGCTCTCTGGCAATGCTTGATGGGTTGCTAATATATAGTGAAATTTAGGATAGTTTTAGTCAAAATTAAGTAGAAAATGTTAAATAAATGATAGAATTAAGTTAAAAGTTCAGTACTTTTTGAATATTATTAATTATTGTTATTTTTATGCATTTTAGGAACAATAAAGAAAGAAACTGACGCTAATAGCGCGGACTCTATGGGAAATTTAAAAATAAGCTTAAAGATAAGATAAGAAGATAAGCTCTTGGGGTTTTGCTAACCTACAAAAATAAGCTTAAAGATAAGATAAGAAAATAAGCTCTTGGGGTTTTGCTAACCTATTTATAAATAGGGAAGCCACAGAACCTTGGAGGACAACTTTTCATATGCAGAGACACTCAGAAACACAGAGATACACACACGGAGGCTGAAGAATGCATTAAGGAGTGAGAAGAAAGCCAAGATTGAGAGGTTTGATTATTCTTCTATTTTGTATTCTGTCTCACCTATTTTCTCATATTTATATTGAACTAGACATACTATGTCTAGCTAATTCTCTGTGATTGTGGTGAAGGTCAAAAGCCAATGTGAACTCTTGTATTTCTTGGATTGATGATTAATGAATAGTGTTATGATTTCTTCCCTTTATCTTGTTCTTGAATTTATAATTTCCATTAATAGATCTGATCAATCTGTTAGAGGAACTTAGGACTTTAATTCGCAATAGATATATTGGGGTTTTAGTTTCTGAAAGCGATAAAGGGACAGTTTGACATTACCTAGACATAGGGATGAAGGATTGCAAAGTTTTTATATGCCAGTTAATGCTTAATCTGAAAGGGGGTTACTAAGACATTAGGACACTTGAATAGGATTAAAGGGTTAAAAAGACCGAGAAATCTGGGTTTAACCAATCTATGAAGGTATATCTTTGAGTAATTATAACAATTGCAATTAAGTATCAATTCAATTTACATAAGGAGGGATCAAAGATGATTAGGTTTTCATCACAATTATTCTTTATTACTGCATAAATTCCCATAATTAATTCTTATAATTTCCTTTTATTTAAATTCTGTTTTTTTTATTTAAATCCAATCTCAAATCCAATTCCTTTTTATTTTTATTCTTTCCAATTTTAAGATAACAATTACAATTATCTTAGTGCCTCAATCCTCGTGGAGACGATACTCTACTTACCAAAATTATTACTTGAACGATCGGTACACTTGTCGTGAGTTACGCAATCACACTTTGTGAACGCAACAAGTTTTTGGCGCCGTTGCCGGGGATTGAGTACGCCAATCTAATTGTAATTTTATTGTTAAAATTGGAATTTGTTTTTACTAATCTGTTTCTCTAGTTTATGCGAGGTTTAGTTGAACTTGAAAATTTACAGTTCGATCCAGAAATAGAGAAGACTGCAAGAAGAAACAGGAAGCTAGCCAAGCAAAAACAGAGGGCAGAGAATTCTAATTCACAACCTACAGTTGAATTAGAGATGGCTGAAGACAACAACAATCAGCCAAGACCGGGAGATGAATTAATGGAGGACATCCTTGCTCCATTATTCACCAGACCCAATTCAAGCATCGTCAGACCACCTATACAGGCAAACAATTTCGATATTCATCCATCATTAATCACTTTGGTGGAGAGAAGCCAGTTCGGTGGCGACGATGATGAAGACCTCCATGATTTCGTGGACAGATTCTTGCGAATTTGTGACACCATAAGACATCAAGGGGTGAGTGATGATGCTATTAGACTGCGACTATTTCCTTTTGCCGTTAAAGGACAAGCTCTCAAATGGTTACACAGACAAAGCCCTAACAGCATCACCACATGGGAAGAGTTGGCTGCGAAGTTTTTTTCTCAATACTTCTCTATGGAAAAGTACAACAGACTAGTGAATGAAATCACTAATTTTACTCAACAACCTAGAGAGTCATTGTGTGCAGCCTGGAACAGATTTCAGGAGCTGATCAGAAAATGTCCACAATACGATATGCCCGTTGGGAAGAAGGTGCGAATTTTCTTCAATGGGATGACTCCTGATTCAAGGATGATTGTTAATGTTGCAGCAGGAGGATCAATCAGATCTAAAACAGCAACTCAAACCTATGAGTTGATTGATTCCCTAGCAACAAACGAGAATGAAAGCGTCATAATTCAGCCCAAGAGGGAGGTAATTCAATAGGGGAGTAGCGATGCTATGCTAGCAGAACAGAAGCTTATATCACAACAAATAGCCAAACTGAATGAGAGAATGAATAAGCTTCAAAATTCTGCAGCACAACCAAGTAGAGCTCCAGTATTCAGCTGTGAATATTGTCAAGACAATCATCAGACAAATGAATGTCCCACACTGATGGGAGCAGATTATGATCAAGTGAATGGTGTGTGGTATGACCAAAGACCCCAGCAAAGCTATCAAAGGAACCAAAATTTTTCTCTGGGTAATAACTTTCAGAGGAAGTATCAAGGAGGAGGGTTGGATTACAAATCTAACAATTATTTGCAACCACCACCTATTCCTCCTAAAGAACCCGCTGAATGGGAGAAAGCTATAATACAATTGTCCAAAACTACTAACGAGTTCATTCAAGAAACTAGAGCTCAGTTTAAAAATCAAGGTGCATCTATTCATAACCTTGAAAATCAAATTGGGCAGTTGGCAAAGCAACTCGCAGAAAGACAGTCGGGGCAATTTCCTAGTGACACCATATTAAATCCAAGGGAGCATGTCAATGCAATCACTACAAGGAGTGAAATTATGATAATACCTCAAGAGAAACCTATAGTGGTGCAGAAAAATGGTGAAGAGGATAAAGCCAATAAAAAAGAGGAGCAAGAAGCAGAAGATCAAACACAAACAGGTAAGGATAAGAATTCAACAGCTGAAAAGCCTAAACAAGTATTTGATTTTTCTCGTTTTGAGATACCACCTTATCCTATGAGGCTCAAGCAACAAATCACTACAAGGAGTGAAGTTGTAGTCACACCTCAGAAGAAATCCAAAGTAGTGCAGAAAAAATTTGGAGAGGAAGCGAAATCCGCTCAAAATGTTGAATCAGAAGCAGAGGTATAAACACAAATAGCTAATGATAAGAATTCCGCTGCTACAAATTCTAAACAGGTAATGAATTTTTCTCGTTTTGAAAAACCACCTTATCCTCTGAAACTTAAGCAACAAGAGCAAAAGAAGCAGTATGCTAAATTTTTAGAAATGCTTAGAAAATTACATGTTAATATACCTTTTGCTGAAGCTCTTGCTAACATGCCTAATTATGCTAAGTTTATGAAAGATTTATTATCTAGAAAGCATAAATTAAAGGAATGTGAAACCGTTGTGCTTACTAAAGAGTGCAACGCTATTATCCAAAAGCGAGTTCCACCCAAACTCAAAGATCCAAGAAGTTTCAACATTCCAATCACAATAGGTAATGTAAATATGGGTAAGGCTTTATGTGATCTTGGAGCAAACATCAATTTGATGCCCCTCTCAATATACAAATCCTTGGGAATTTCTGAGTTGAAACCTACCATGATGTCTCTTCAATTGGCTGATAGATCATTGAGAAAACCTAGTGGAGTCATTGAAGACATCTTGGTTAAAATTGATAAATTAATTTTTCCAGCAGATTTCATAGTTCTAGACATGGAGGAAAGTGAGATACCTATTATTTTAGGTAGACCATTTTTGGCCACAGCTAGAGCTTTAATTGATGTGGCTGATGGAAAACTAGAGCTCAGAATGTTTGATGAATCTGTTATTTTCAATGTTTTTAATGCTATGAAAAATCCTATTAACAAAAATGACTGTTTCAGAGTAGATGTTCTGGATACTGTACTTCATACAGATAAGACTGATGATCAAAAACTTGAAGAGGAACCTGAAGCCTTAAACACAGACGCAAGAAGAGGTTGAGATAATTATGGAAGTGCTGGAAAAGAAAGAATCTGATACAGTAATTGAAGCACCGAAATTAGAGCTTAAAGAGGAGATACAAGTCCGAAAGATGAAGAGGATCTTAAAGAAAACAGAGGGAAATTCTGATAAAAGTCGGGGAATGAAGCTTAATGATACACGCTGGGCATATAGGACAACTTCCAAGACTTCGGTAGGTATGCTACCATTCCAACTGGTTTATGGTAAGTCCTATCATCTTCCTGTTAAATTAAAACATAAGACTATGCGGGCTAATAAATTTTTGAATTTTGAACTCTCCAAAGCTAATGATAAAAGATTGTTGCAATTAAATGAGATTGATGAGTTCAAATTACCAACTTCTGAAAATGCCAAAATTTATAAGGAGAAGACAAAAAGATGG
>PYAF01000010.1:140655-153359 GCA_007407185.1 Glycine tomentella
AATATTAAAAATTAGAGGAGATGGTAATGTCTATTTTTAATAACCAAGAGGTCCAAGGTTCAATTCCTACCAACAACAATTTTTACTACTTTTACATTTTATTTATTTTTAAATTGCCAATTGAGGGCCCCCTTTTCTAAAAAAGGAAAATATTAAACAGGGCCCCCAGAAAGTTTGCTAAAGTTTGCCCCGCCCCTGCTTGCCGACGATGATGAAGATCTATAATGATCTGACTGAGACTGTATTTTTTCCATATTTCCAATTTCTTTTACCTTGTATCAAATTTTAAACATCATTTAACAGCCAGAAGAATCCCCTTAGCAGCATACTAATTTAACTGTGCATTCAAACTGTTTGCAATACACATCTCTCATACAGAACATTTTCTGTACACAAAGAACACTGTCTATCAACAACCTGCCATGCAAATCACGAATCAAAATTAAAAATCAAGAAAAATAAATGGACAAAATTTAAGGCCAAATCACAATTTTCATCTAGTTTATGAAACAAAAAACAGCAACCACTATGGCAACCTGGATATGCAATGAAGTGTCTCTCTCCCTATCTTTTCATGGAATAGAAACTCACAATTAAGTATTAATGATTAATAATGCAAGGAAAAATAAAACAATAGGTAAATAAAAAAGCAAAATGGGATAAAAATCCAAAAAGAAAAATGACAGAACCTTAACAAGTAAAAGGGACATTGAGGGATGCAAGGAACATAGGCATGTCCTATTCCTCATCTCCATAAACACACAAACCCATATCTATTTCCTAGGAAAAGTGAGATAAGTAACCTCAAAATCAAACCTTGAACCCGGGATATCCCAGTAAGACAACTCCTTCTCTCAACCATGCCTTATGCACCTCTTTCACATTACAACTCATTTACCATTTAGCACAACACACTAAACATAAAATAAAAATAAAAATAAAAACCCAAATAAACAAAGAGGGGTGGGTAAGAAGAAGAAAAAATGAAGACTCCACAGTTATATATATAGCTAAGTTAAACTGACCAGCCCACAAAACAAAACTGAAAACCCCACAAAAGCTTCAACCTTAATGAAGGCCAAAAAGACCAAACTTGGTTAAAAGAAATAAGAAGTATAAAAAATAGAGAGGGAACAACGTGGTACATACCTGGATCTAAGTATCTAAGCAAAGCATGTGTTGAGACTTAGAGACTGTAGAGTGACAACAGAGAAAGAGTGAAAAAGCGGAACGACGGATGTGGATCCTCTCCTGCACCATTGTCTCCAGCCCTCTCCAGCCAGCTTATTTTGAGCCATTGGATCTTGATTGATGGGTAGGATTTGAAGTTATAAATTGTATACAAAAGACAAGGGAATTTTATTTTACTCTATTGAGAGGAACTACTTCATATACTAGTTTTTTCACCGTGCGTATAACTATGGTTTTTGTTTAAGGTGTATGTGTAGGATATAAATAGAATTATAGCGATTTGAAATTTCAATAATGTATATAATTATAATAGATGTTTTGTTATTGTTAATTAGTAAGTGAGAAATAATTTGTTATTATTGTAATAAGGTACAATACTCGTGCGCATATCCACATGTCTCTGTTGTGCTACATTTCTTTAAATCATTTATGATATTTAAGTCTTGCATGTTTACGATATAAGTTTTTTATTATTAACGGGTTAATCACAACCCAAATTTATTAAGATGCATGTTTAGGATATGTTACGGATAAAAAATAGAGGATATCTTTCCTATTACCCTATTAAATTCAAATATTGGAATCTTCAAATCTGTTATTAACGGAAAGAGGATAACCGCTAAGCAATCAAAGATATGATTATTATCTCCCGTTATCAATATTTCCCCGCATCACGGAAGAAGATGCTGGGCCTCAGCCTCCCACTCTCAAAAATCCAGGTTAGAACCTTATAAGTACAAGACCTCCAATGGTGAAAGGTACACACAATTCTGATTCTCTCTTTCCATTCACACGGCACACACTGCACACCAAATCGTGTTGCTGCTGCTGTGATCTTCTTCTTCCTTAAGTTGCTTTAATCTCATAAGCTTCTTAAGAGAGAGAGCCTGATCCTATATCAAATTCACCCAACATCACGTGTTGGACATTTTTTGTTCTCTTTGAGCGGAACATTGGCGCCGTTTGTGGGAACGATAAATTTCGAATCCCACCAATTCACTATGGTAGACACTAGAAGGAACCAGATGGCCAGACGTGAAGAACCACCCAGGAATGCAATTCCAGAAAACGTGGGAGTGGAGGATGCGCTCTCCCACACTGCCTCGTCAAGACCGATGACACACGCGCCGGCCAGCCCACGCCAGGAAGAGGACCCAGGAAATTCTCAACGCTTCATCCAGAGCCCTTTCCAATCTCTGCTGGCCCGAATGGAGAACCTAGAGAAGCGTTACGAACTACAGCGCCAGGAGGATATTCGGCAGCTGATCACCCAGTTAGAGGAACACAGTAACAGGAGAAGAGAGGAAGAACGTTGGCAAAATACCGACCACCAGGAGCGCAACGCTAGAAGACAAAGACCCGAATCACCAACCCGAGCCAGGCGAGACACTTATTTTATACCTGTCAGTCGGGGAGGAGGCCATCAGTGCTGCGCTGGTTCGAGAAAAAGGCAAGTCTCAGTTACCGATATACTTCATAAGCCGAGCTCTCAAGAACTCGGAGTTACGATACCAGAGGCTCGAGAAAGTGGCTTTCGCCCTGCTCACCGCGGCCAAAAGACTTCGCCCATACTTTCAGAGCCACACAATCATTGTTCGAACGAATCAGCTGATTCGACAAGTACTACACAAGCCGGATTTAGCAGGACGGATGATGAATTGGGCCATTCAGCTCTCAGAATTTGACATCCAATATGAAACCCGGAGCGTCGTCAAGTCCCAAGCTTTAGCCGACTTCATCGTCGAGCTGACCCCAACTTCGGGCACTCAAAAGGAAGAGGGGGTGTGGAAGGTTTATGTAGATGGGTCATCTAATGCCAAAGGGAGCGGAGCCGGGGTCATTGTTGAAAATCCCGAGGGCGTTTCCCTTGAGCAATCTTTGCAACTCAACTTCCCGACCTCCAATAATCAGGCAGAATACGAAGCACTCATCGCCGGGCTCAAACAGGCAAAAGAACAAGGAGCACTGAAAGTCCACGTCTTCACCGATTCACAACTCGTTTTGGCTCAGATCGAAGGACGGTATCAGGTCAAGGGACCTTTACTAGCCAAATACTTGACTAAGGTGAAGGAGATCATGGCAGAATTTGACGAGGTAGTAGTTGCCCACATACCCCGAGAGGAAAACGTCCGAGCCGACATATTGTCTAAACTGGCTAGCACGAAAGGAACAACCAACCATAGGTCGGTCATCCAACAGGAAATCTGCCAGCCCGCCTGCGTGATGGTTATCTTGACCAACGACGACTGGAGGAGACCCATCGTAAATTACTTGGAACGGGGAACAGTTCCTGATGAGGAGCGAGAGGCTAAGAAGTTAATCTGAGATGCTGCTATGTATGTGATCATTGACGGTGAGTTATACCGCCGAGGTCTCCATACCCCGTTGTTATTGTGTCTAAGCTTGGACCAAGTTGAGTATGTGCTCACCGAGATACACGAAGGAATCAACGGCCAGCACATGGGAGCAAGGGCTTTGGCTTTGAAAGCTCTGCGCGCGGGATACTTCTGGCCAACGATGAAGGCAGACGCTGCAGAACACATTAAAAGGTGTGACAGCTGTAAAAAACATGCGAAGATAATATGGGCTCCTCCCTCATAGCTCAGTTTAATTACAGCACCGTGGCCGTTTTACAAATGGGGAATGGACCTCTTGGGGCCATTTAAAGCTACGGAAGGACAGATGAGGTGGCTGATAGTAGCCGTCGATTATTTCACCAAGTGGATTGAAGCTGAACCTCTTGCGGCGATTACCTCGACCCGGGTGCAAAAATTCTTGGAGCGGACCATAATTGCAAGGTTCGGAATTCCGGTGAAGATCGTTACTGACAATGGAACGCAATTCACCGACGGCAAATTCAGGGCTATGATGACCGGCTTCCAGATCAAGCACCATTTCACTTCCGTTGAGCACCCACAGTCTAATGGTCAGGCCGAGATAGCAAATAAAGTTATCCTCGACGGACTAACAAGACGTATGCACGAAGCCGGCCCAAACTGGGTGGAACAACTCTATTATGTGTTATGGGCGTATAGGACTTCCGCTCAAACATCTACCGGAGAGACCCCTTTCAGGATGACGTATGGCTGTGAAGCCATGATACCAGTAGAGGTCGGCCAGTCGTCCTGGAGAAGGAAACATGTGTCCGAGCTGAAAGAGAACAATGATATACTAGCAGCCGACCTGGATTTAATAGAGGAAGTACCGGCTGCTGCACACAGCCGAGATTTGCACGGAAAAGAAAAGCTAGCCCAAAGATTCAACAAAAGGGTGAAGGCAAGATCCTTCGAAGAAGGAGACCTCGTATTGCGCCGAGCCGACATCGGCAACAGAAACGCCAGAGAAGGAAAGTTAGCAGCAAATTGGGAAGGGCCATACCGAGTGGTCCAGAACCTCGGACAAGGAGCATATCTGTTGGAAACACTGGAAGGAAGTCAGGTTAAAAGGACGTGGAATGCGGACAAGTTGAAGAAATATTACAGCTGACGGAGAACAGCAGATGTGATAGTCCATGTGTTTTCCTTTAGTTGGCTATGAGCCCGCCATTGGAATCATGGACACCACGTGTTTCCCCATAGCTGGCTTTGAGCCCAACATAGGGATCGTGGATCGCCATCTCACCATGTGTCCCCCTTTAGCTGGCTGTTAAGCCCGTCATTGGGGTCATGGGAGGTCGTCGGGGTACTCTCTAAAAGGGACCTCAATAAACTTAGCACGTGTTTCTCATTAGTCGATCATGTAAACCGGGAACAGTGAACCCGTATTAGTCGGTCATTGAGATCGTGGAATTATGTATTCTTCGAAGAATATTAATAAAATCCTTGTTAAGGAAATTCATTGTGCACAGTTTTGACACCTAGTCGCTGTCTTGTATTAATCTCGGACTTGATCAAGCCGACGTAACTATTCATAAATGAATCATTGGCTCGGCCGAAAAAATTACATTAATAACGTTACGAATACATTAAATCGTTGCCAAGTCGAGAAAAAGGTTCCTAAACCATGTCTAAAATAGCCCGACCAACGGTCCCGGCTATAAACGCATTACTTTTCCGAAATCATGTCCGAAAGCCAGACCAAATGGTCCCAGCCAGAGACGCTTAGCCATTAGAGCCAAGACAAATAAATTCTATGATAAAAGGAAGGTCGGCCGTTGGAACCGAAATACGAAAGAGAAACAAAGCAAAGGCACGTCGGAGAACACATACTTGAAAAGAAATTGCAAATAGCGCAGAAATATTGTGCATCAAGTAAAATGCACAAAACTGTTCATAATAATTACAGAAAAAAAACCGGCATTCCGGCCCTTTAAGCTTCTCCATCAACCGGGGATACAGTTTTATCAGGCGTGTCGGCCGAGTTCTCCTCCTCTTCTTCACTCTCAAAAACCGCGAGCAACTGTCCGTCCCCGATGAAAGATCTGAAATGTAGACCCTTGGTATTCAAGGTGATGCCGGGGTTGAGGAAGCGAATCTGGCTCACAGCATTGTCAAAGGAGGCGGAGATAGACTTCTTCATCTGAGAACGGACGAGGACGAGCTCGCTCACAAGCTCCTTCTCCTCCAGATTCTTCTTCTCGTTAAGTGCAATAAGCTCGCTGCAACGCTGGCGACCCTTTACCACCCGATCACGAGCTACAGCCAGGCTCTTCTCCAATTTAGCAATGGTGGGACGGGAGGACTCAGCCTCTACCCGGAAAGCCCCGAGTTGAGTCCGAGTGGTATCAAGTTCGGACACTAACCGAGCCTCCGATTCCGGCGAAGCACTAAGCTCGGCGGCCAACTTAGCTGTCGAATCCCGGCAGGCCTCAAGTTTAGTCACCAACTTGGCTTCTGGATCCCGAGAGGCCTCAAGCTCGGTAACCAGTTTGGCTGCCGCCTCTCGTGCCTCCCTGGCGTCGGCCTTGGAAGCCTCCAATTCCCCCACCAAAGTTGCCATGTTAGCCTGAGCCAAGTCTAACTCGTACCGAAGCCGCTGAGTCTCGGCCTCGGAGGCTTCAAGCTTGGAGGCCACCCTGCAAGCCCTCCGGTTCAATGAAGATAAGCTCCCAAGCAAAGGGGCGGTTGTTATAACCATGCGTTTAAAGCTTTATTTTTGACTTTTTTGAGGTTCCACGCTTGGGGCGTGGGAAACAACTCAGAAAATCAATTTCCTCTGGAGTCCCACGCTTGGGGCGTGGGAACCCACGCTTCCCGCGTGGGAACCCACGCTTGGGGCGTGGAAGGTCCACGCTTGGGGCGTGGAGGCCACGCCTGGGGCGTGGGAAGCAGCCCAGAAATGCTATTTTTCTGCCAGCCCACGCGGGAAGCGTGGGAGCCCACGCTGGAAGCGTGGAAGTCACGTCTGAGCCTATAAAAGGCCCAAAAGGCTTGAAACCTGGCATTTTTCACTCCCTCCTTCTTCCTCTTCGTCCTAAACCTCCATTAGAGCTTGCTCCAAGCTTTTTGGGACCATATTTGAGAGCTTAAACACCTTCTTTCGACCTTTGAGTGTGAGAGAAACCTATGGAAACTTGAATCCTTCGATTTTCCGCTCTTGAAACCCCTTTCTGAGTGAGAAGTGATTTCTCAGAGGAAAAGCTCAGAGAGCTTGAGATTGGCGAAGACCCACGGCGTATAAAGGACACAGAAGCTCGAGGAAGCTATCCTGAGGCCTTTAGAGTCGCCACTGAGGTAAGAAACACAAGTTTCTCCGTTTGATTTAGAATTTGGGGGTTCCTATGAATAGTGACCCACTTGAGATGGGGCTAGAATTAGCCCAGGGTCCTGTTGAGAGATGTGTTCAGAGCGATGAATAGATGAAAGATTAGCTTTCAGTTTCTGTTTTTGATAACTTTGAATTTTGGCTCTGTGGCTTGTGTGTGTGGCCTTTAGGATGAATCAATTGTGATGCAGAGGCCATTCCAGAGCCTAGATTATGTCTGTTATGAGCCTGTGAGGCTAAAGGAATGGTGCCTTGACTGAGGTTTAGATCATTCCAGTGGAATTGAGAATGTTGAGGCTGATGAGATAATGCTATGGATATATGTGTTATGTTTTGGAGTCTGGAATGACTCAGACGTTTGGCATTCAGCCTGAGGGACCTGGTAGGGGTCTCTATGTAGCCCAGAGTGGGCTGAGCCTGATTAAACCCTAGGATAAGGGAATTATGTGATGATATGTTATGTGCTTGATGCCTGATGGCTGGTTTTGATATGAAATTATATGTGCTTTGATCAGGCCGTGAGCTTGATACTGTTGGTGGCGGAAGCCACAGACCAGGGAAAGAACTGCAGAGCGAGGCTTTGCCAGGTAAGTTCAGTGTCCCTAGGGATTATTTCCCATCTGGTTTGCATACCACACTCCAGGGGAGTGGTGGTCATTTCCATGCTGCATGCAGTGGTAGTTGCATCCTCATGATGATATGATCGTGCATCTGTGCTTGAGAATCTGTGCTATGATTGTGATTAGATCTGTTGGCCAATGGATAGATATGGACCTCCCTAGGAGATGGTTTCCTCCTAGTATGGTTGGCTCATGGGTGATGATGATCCCGGGGTGATGATGATCCCCTAGACCAAGGGAATAGTAGATGGCGATTCCTGCTATTCTTGGAGGTACCATATACGTGCATCCATGCAAAGGGTAGCACCCAATGGGATGACACGGGTGTGAGTTTCCGGTCTCACACTGAGGATGGATGCTGATGATGATGCATCCTGACGTTGATGATGATACGCCATTGCTTGACTTGTTTGGATGCTTGATATGTTGTTATGAGGACCTGATATGCTAGGGCGGTGGGCCATTTGTGTGTATGCCTAATGTATGTGTTATGGAAATGGGCCAAGGTGGAGGAAAGTCCTCCAAGGACCCTGAGCTTACTGAGATGTGTATCTCACCCCATGTGGGGCTTATGATTTCAGGTGACTCTTCTGGGAGAGAAGAACAGATGCAGGTAGGAGGCCCTAGAGATGTCATGCTGCTGAATGGGAAGCAGCAAGGAGAGCTGCGAGCTCTTTTTGACTTTGTTTCTGTTTTGTTCCCTTGATAGGGATGGGGTGTATGTACCCTATGACGTGTATAGTTCTATATACCCCCTGTGAGGGCTGATGTTATTTTGTATCACCATGACATGGTGAAGAACTGATGTAATATTTTGATGAACAGAACTATTGATGTATATTATATGATTCTCCTGAGCATATATTGGATGTTTTTCAGTTATCTGCCTCTCTGAATAAGCAATCTGTCTATATGTGTATTGTATGAGATAAACTGGATCAGCAGGGGTATGATATGGTTTTGTATGTGTGTGTGTTGGTGATATGCTGGGTTTCCATACATAATGAATCAGGAAAATCGATCATGTGCTTCCGCTAAGTTTTAAATGAATGTTTTAAGTGCTAACTGATATCATAATGATAATGCACCGGAGGCCTACGGGGTGTTACAACGGTCTTTATGCAGGCGAGCTGCATTGAGTCCAATTCCTCCAACTCGGAATTAGAGAAGAGGATGGTTTCTGAATACCTCTTGGGGGCCCTGACAACTTGGAAAAATTCCTGGGTCATCCCCTTACTCCAAAGAGATCTATGGGGCAGCTGAACGCAATCCTCTGCGGACTCAATCGCCAGGGGAGGCTGCACACGAGCGTCCTCACCCATGGGCTCGGCCACCAGAGGTGAAGGGTCACGTTCCTCTTCGATCGACCCAACCATTGGAATGGGAATCGAGACGGGGATGTCAGCGAAAACGGCAACTTCAGAAGCAACCTCCTCTACAGGGTCGTCATCAACCACAATAGTGGCTGCAACCATGGGAGAAGAAAGCTGTGGAGAAGTAGAGATGACGACCGGGGGTGAGGAAGGCGTGGAAACCGGAATTGGGCTGGATTCACCAGCGGAAGATTGGCCTTTCCCATCAGCGAGTCGGCGCTTCTTCCGAGGTTTCAGGAGTGCAAGATGAGTAGGGATGCGAGACGAGTCCATTTCATTCGCTGCAAGGGCATAATACGTATTAGACAAATAACAAAACAGATAAAGTTGGTCAAGAAAAAGTCTAAACTAACCACACTGGATATAATAGGCTATGGGGGCTAAGTTCCCTGAATCCCGGCATGTTAGTATCCGAGCTGTGGAAGCAGCTTCAGAATCCGACAACCGGGCCTTGTCGGTTCTATAGAAGGCTGGAGGAGAGTCATAATGAATAGAAGTCCAGTACAAGGGGAACTTCCACGAGCCTAAAGAAGGATCTGACAAGTTTAAAGGATGCTGGTCGGGGGCAGCAACAGCTTTAAAGAATTTGTTTTTAAAACCCTTAAAAGAATCAGAAAAAAGAGAAAATAGTCGACGATCAGAATCACGATCCTTACAACCTCGGAAAGAAACCCACCCTTTCCAGTCAGCAGGCTCTTTTCCCGATCGGCCAGTATAGACACTGAAGAAATAAAAGAATAAAGAGCTAGTGCTAGGAGTTTCAAGCTTCTGACACAGAGTCTCGAAGGCTCGGATAAAAGCCCAACCATTGGGATGAATTTGTGAAGGGGCAACCCGAAGACAACTTAACACTTGCATTTGAAAATCAGTGAAGGGAAGGCGGACTCCTATCTCAGTAATCACGTCTAAGTAAAACATAAAGAAATCAGGATCGTTTCCTTCCCAAACAGAACAAACGGGTTCACCTGGGCGGGGTAAACAGACATAGAACCCCTTTTGGACCTCGGGCGGAAATAGAGCAAGGCTCTGAGAACCCAGCACTGAGGTGTACCCTAACACTTCATGGGTGACCCATGGAAACCTATGTGATAGAATGGAAGAGACATTCTGAGAACGAGGCCCGGCGGCAGACTCCTCAACGTTTCCAATACGAGACGAATCCATAATTACCTACGACAGTAAAGAAAAACAACAATTAGTAAAGTACCTAGTGGACGGATCGACAAAGGATTAAGAGTCGGCAAAGTCCGAGTTGGCACGGACTTCGGCACATTAACATCTAGGCTCACGGACTTCGGCACATTAACATCTAGGCTCGGTGGCGGCACATCGAGATGTTTGAGAACCCTAACAGGATTGTGTCGACAGTTATCTAGAAAGTCACCGGCTTGCCTATCTAAGTCTATGCTAACCAAGTACATGAACTTCTCCACACATTTTTCACAAGGTTCATACCGGAGGATTGGGACCTAGGACTATTTCCAGAGGCACCACTCGAAGGAATGGGAGACTTAGGAGGAACCTTAGACTCTAAGGAAATCAAAGCGGACCTATGACGCGATGAAGATCCAAACCTAGAAGATCCTAATTGAGAAGGATTAAAGGTTCGAGAAATAGGGGGTCGCGAATCGCCAGGAGCAAACGGAACCCTAAGAAGGGATTTTTTCTTCTCCTCATCAGAAAGGGGAAGTCCAAACAACCAAAACACGGTACGAGGGGGGACCGTTTTACGGATTCTTGCCTCTTCCTCAAGAGTATACTTCATGGTGGAAACAATACACGGCAATATCTAAGAAGAGCAGTACAGAAGGCTAATGGAGTTTGAAAGAGACTAAGAGATACGGGAAGTTGACAAATTGTGGGAGGCTATTGATTCTAGGGGCAAAGCAAGATAAAGAAACAAAAAAAAAAAAAGATGATGAAGGAAATACCTGAAAAAGAAGGAGAAGAAGAAGCAACAAGCGAGAGAAGAGTAATGCAGATGCTGGAAAAGATGAGAATACAGAAGTCGCAAAGGTGAGTGGAATGCGAGATAAGACAGGAAATGAAACGCTACAGGCCCATTAAATGAGAAAGTAACTGTTGAAATTCAAAAAGAGAACGTGGGGAGTAGTAACCGATGGACATTGAAGGACGTGGAAATGACGGTTATGTCATTATGACCAAAAGAAATGATTAAAGCATGGGATGGCAGTTATCGTGGAAACACGTGGCAGCCCAGGAAGGAAGGTCACTTCACTTCGTGATAAAATCAAGATGCAGCTCGGCGCTGGAGAATGTCAGGAATAACCCAAGGACGCACAAGAATAGAACACTTTGGACCCTCGTATATAAGGTCGGCCATAGGCTAGGTCGGCTATATGTAAGGTTAGCCACATATTAGGTCGATCAAAGGATGGTCATACATGAAGACAGCATGGATGCTTTGATCATACCAGGTCGGTCTAAAAAACTCATTAATAAGTGGGCGATCAAAAGGCCAATCGGATCAGGATACATCCCAGCCAGCTAGAATACTAGATGACCGGGCTAAAGGGCATCTGTTACGGATAAAAGATAGAGGATATCTTTCCTATTACCCTATTAAATTCAAATATTGGAATCTTCAAATCTGTTATTAACGAAAAGAGGATAACCGCTAAGCAATCAGAGATATGATTATTATCTCCCGTTATCAATATTTCCCCGCATCACGGAAGAAGATGCTGGGCCTCAGCCTCCCACTCTCAAAAATCCAGGTTAGAACCTTATAAGTACAAGACCTCCAATGGTGAAAGGTACACACAATTCTGATTCTCTCTTTCCATTCACACGGCACACACTGCACACCAAATCGTGTTGCTGCTGCTGTGATCTTCTTCTTCCTTAAGTTGCTTCAATCCCATAAGCTTCTTAAGAGAGAGAGAGCCTGATCCTATATCAAATTCACCCAACATCACGTGTTGGACATTTTCTGTTCTCTTTAAGCGGAACAGGATATAAGCAGTATTTTGTGCCAGCAAAGTAAATATAAGCAAACATTGTAATGTCTAAATATAGATGTTAGTTATTGTAGAGTTAATACATAAAATGTATTTAAGTGACAAACCAAAGTCTATGATTACTGGTGGGATTAGTGAACTCAATTATGAGTCAAAAAGATCGAATAACCAATATTGTTATTATTATTTATGTGTTTATCCTTCTCTCGTAAGGATGGTGAGGTAATCTTGTCATTCGTATGAATTCAAATATAAAACCAGTTTGTAAGCTTAGTTTTGCAACCTGACAATTTAAATGATGTGGTACAATAAAAATTTCTTAGACAAAAGTGCTGAATAAAGAAATCATTACAAATTAGATGAAAATCTAGAATGTGAGAGGGGCACACTTATTACAAAATATTTCAAATAATACCATTGGAGTGAACCACAAGTTCAAAAGAAAAGTGAGATAAAAAATGCAACATAAATAATAGCACAAATATTACAAAAACTTAATTGTCGTTGTTATCACAAGATATGTGAGAAAAATTATGATAAAGTGAATAAGTAATAAAAAAATTTGTTGTTAAATTTTTTTTTTTTGTGAATTATTTATATTTCTTTATCTATATCATGATTAAAAAGTTTTTTATTTTTGATATTATTGATAAAGTAGTTTAAATTAATTAACTTTGGTTATCATATAAAAATAATCAAATTATATTTTTTTTATAAACATATTAACTAAAGGTTATTATGCTGATTAGTGTAACAATTGAATTAAATAAAAAGAGTTTAATAATTCCAACTCTTGACTTAAATTTAAATAATAAAACATTTTTTTTTTCAAAATG
>PYAF01000010.1:153459-178802 GCA_007407185.1 Glycine tomentella
ATAAAATAATTTAAATTAATTAATTTTAGTTGTTCTATAACAAAAAATTAAATTATTCTTTTCTTAATAAATATATAAACTACAATCGTGCAGCAAATAAAATATTTATTCTTTTAAAATCTCAACACTTTATTTATCAAATATTGATTAAATTTAAATAATAAAACTACAAATTAAAACTAATTCACATTCTGGAAGATGATTTTATGTTTAATTTTATGACAAATTATCCTAGTTATCTGGCATGGCCTAAAGCTCTTTAAAAATAAAACCATGAATAAACAATAAAATTATAATGGATGAAGTAACAAATTCTGGCTATAAATTATTTATCCAATGCATTTGGTATAGTTAAAATACTAATTATTATAGTGTATTTATTTTTCCTATTAAATTCTATATTATAAATTAAAATATGCAACTAAAAAAGTAAGAAATAAACTCTTCACTTTTTAAGTAGATATTTATCAAATTTTATCCTTTTCACTTTTAGATGTGTATATCACATAGTACTACCAATTCCGAAAAACAAATTACATAATACTGCTACAAATAACAAAAAAGAATAGTGTTAGATTATTAACATAAAAATGTCGAGTGAAAGATGTAACCAATTTGAGCGATTATAAATTATTACCACATACATTTGGATTTTACAAACTTAAAAAGAAGAGTATATAGATAAAATGGACAGTGAAATTAAAACAATTTCCAAGTTCCATTTAACTTAATTTATGATGCAGATTTGTGCCTGCAAATAACTCTACACCTCAAGATCCTATCCTGAATATAGCACCCTGGCACCACCACGATCTTAACCTGGCTTGGACCTTGTGGCCTCTGTCTATCAGTAACCAAATCTTCCATGTATTGAAGATCAAAGCTTCTATTCTCTTTCACCTTTAAAACTTCCACCTTTAAAATTCCCAATGGAGGGTTGAAAGAAAATGCCAACAAATGTAGCAACCATATGCACTTTGCTGTCACAAAGAAAGCCTGAAGGAGTTGCTCAGGCCAAGGCCTAGTCCAATTCAATGTAGTAATGATGCAACTCATTTTCTGGTCACAAAACTTGCTAAACTCTTAACTGTAATACTTGGTACCCTTTCTGAGAACCTCACTCCAACTCAAATTCCTAAGTGCGACAAAGGATGAGAATTGTGCTTGGCAATCTTGCCGAGGGTCTGAGAACTTTATGCAGCCATTCTTTTGGAACACACTGCTCTCAAAGTCTTGGTAGAAGGACTGGTTTATGAAGGCTTCAAAATGGTATAGAACTGCCTTTGAGTATTTGCAATTCAAGGAGAGCTTATATGGTTGGAGAAGCAAGTTCAAGTTGTCCATCAAAGAATGATCAGTTTCTTCAATCTGGAATACAAGGGTCTTGCAGAATTGCTTCACTGATAACCTTGATTCTGACACTATCTGCAAGAAGCCCTCAACCATAACATCCTCACCCACAGGCATAAAATTTCCCCCATTCCCATCAAAGGGTGGTGTTCCTCTATGGGGAGGGCTATTAAGCTTTTCAGAAAATGTGGTTTCTCTTGTGAGTATTGCTTGCCTCAAAACTTTTCAGAAAATGTGGTTTCGCTCAAATTGGACACAATACATGTACAAAGAATATAAAAAAAATGAAACAAAAAATCACAGCAAAGCAGAAACATAAATGATTTAAAATATCTCTAAATGACTAAATCCAAGGGAAGGTTAGAATTTTAAATAATAAATATCATTCTAAGTTCAAAATCAGACTAATGTACTACTAAAGGATTGCCCTTTTGAGCTAGTGTATACATTGCATCAATTCGAACATCAACCAAGCAAGGTTGATTAGCAACAGAAAAGTATAGCTCTTCATGAAAGGTGCATCGATGATTATAAGCAACGATGTTGTACCACTGTCAATAATGTAGATTGAGATAAACCCAAGAGATAGATAATGGAATTTAAAAGCTCTTGCAGCAGTATAAAATAATGCTAACATATAAAGTTATCGATACATAGCATATAGCAATGTAACTGACACAAACACTCTTGTATGTAACATGTTAGAATTAGAATTTGGGCTTAGGGTCAAACTCAACCCCAGAAAA
Source organism: Glycine tomentella (assembly GCA_007407185.1). Classification (NCBI taxonomy): domain Eukaryota; kingdom Viridiplantae; phylum Streptophyta; class Magnoliopsida; order Fabales; family Fabaceae; genus Glycine; species Glycine tomentella. The sequence goes on from PYAF01000010.1 coordinate 155,556, forward strand.
AGAGTTTATAAGGTAACACAAACAGGAGTGCAGAATACCTTTATTAGTAATCAAATAGTGTGTCATGTGATTATTAGGGGCCTATAAAGATTTACACAAGAGGCCCATTGAGCTCCTGCTTGAGAAGGAGTCCAATCTCTCTCTCAGTGGCTCACACTGGCTCTGCAAGTGGGAGGGTCCTCAGATTGTGGTGTTTATCATTGGCCTACACATAATGGCCAATCAAAGGCTTTGACCTGCAGGAGTGATACAGTTATACATTAATAGTAATAATACAGTGCAGATGACAATAACGGAAAAATAGGAGAGAAATACTATGGGGGTGTGTATCTTTGATGCCACTTCACTTGGCATTACTTTCAAAGGTCAGGATAAATCTCACCCTGCACCTCCTTTAGGAGATGCTGTAGAATAAAGAACACCAATGGGAATTGATTTCTTATTGAAGAATAAAGCACGTACTGATATCAGCATCAACACCAACAAAATCTCCCTTTGCAACTCAGTAACCTGAGCCTCACGTTTCAGCATATGAACTACCAAAAACAAAATTAAACAGATTAATCACAGAGCAATGCTCTTGCCTGCATTCATTCAAATTGAAAGCTCATCAGCTTCATTCGGTCAAATTGATTCTCACTGCAGAATAGTAAAATGCATTTCAATCGTGTAGATAATGCCCCTCAATGTTATAGTACTACTGATCCAAAACTTGTGATTTAAAAGATTCCCTACAAATTTGGCCATGAGGCAAGACTGGAAATATAATCCCTGTCTATAATGTTACAATAAAGATAAGCATATGACTCTTACCTGAAATAGTAAGAACTATTCCTCCATAATTCAGATCGAGATTATAGATGCAATCTTCATATGGAAATGGACCAATATATCAGGCTTATCACTCAAAAGACGGAATCAATAATATTTTGTTGGACCTTAATTTTATATCTTATCTCTCACATTATGCAAAGTCTTTTCAGTCATCTCAATCTACACAATGAAGCCACAACTATTCAACCTGGCATCTCATGACCCAATTTGTCTGCCACATACATGTTTCAATGAAAACAAAAATATAACACCCCAGGGTAGAAGTGCTACCTCACAGCCTCAGCTGATAATTCAGCCCACCTGCCTAGCCAGCAAATCTTCTAGAATGACAAAGTAATTCTACCTAGAATAAATGATAACATTATCTCCACTAAATAGAATTAGCCAAGGATATCATACAACCCAAGTAAATGAGAAAATTTATACCATGAGCCAACAAAGTACAATAAGATAACACTTCAAGATCCTATGACACAAGATGAAAGCCTAAAGTAACACTATAGGGCTAATAAAAGCAACAAAAATAGAGAGGATGGCAATTACCATGTCTTCCAACTGTGTAGTCACAACTCCATCCCTAACATCTTTTCCATGCCATAGTGTATTGGCAGTATGATCACGAGATTCCTCGGTGCTTGTATGAAAGATAGGTCCTTGAAGCCCGAAGGCATGTGAGAAAAACAAAATTTTTCAAGCGGAAACACACATACCACACAAGAATTATTCTTTAGGACATAGATGTTACCTTGTTTATATTCGAAATTTGATGATCAAGGATAGGCTTGAATATACAAGCCCTCTAATGTTGATCCACATCACTTCTTGTTAAAACACAAGAACACTTCTTGAATGCCACCAACAAACACCAAAGGAGGTAGGCTAGGCACACCAATGGAGAGGAAGATGGTTAGGTTTTAAAGTGTTTTTACTTATCTAAGAACCTCACCAATAGATGATATTGCTAGCTGAATTTTCAGTCAAAACTCACACAAAGGGGCACGTGAAAGTGGAGGAAGGTAGATAGGGTTTTCCTCAAAAACTATTAGAGAACTATGATCACAAGAGTATATTTTATAGAAGAGTTTTTTTGGTCAGATTTTTAACCAACAAATTTGATTATGAAGCACCCCACACGTGAAGATAAGATGGAGTTGTTCCATTTAAAAAATTGCCAACAACCTCCTATCATATCCTCCTAAGACCAAGTCAATTACTTGGCAATTATTTTGCCAAATAATAATTAGATATCAGTCGTATGTAAGCCCCATAATCAGCCCTCAAACTTCTTCCTAAAATCTAGGACATGATCATGATAAGATGCTAGTTGAATTCAAATTCAAATCTAGCTCTTATCTTCTCCTTTTGATATGAAACTAACTACTATAGTTAATTCATATTTAAATTCAAAATTTAAATTATCAAATTTAAATATTAGATAATTAATTTAACTATTTAAATTACTCAATAATGTTTTGGACTATTCAAGCCCATTAACTCCATTCATGTGCCGCTCTCTCTTTAAGATAAGTATCCAAACTCCTTGGGCCAACAACCATTATTAGGCCCAAAACCTTTAATGCAATAATGTCATGACAATAAAGTGTTAGTGTGTGACCCATTAGGCCTAACATAGCTACTGACATAAATGAGTTTGGGCCTAACAAGGCCACTACTCATTTAATGACAACACAGAGCACTAGCAATGCTTTGTTGCCCCAGAACTAGTTAGGTAAATGAGAAGATCATCCTATTAAATCTATTTGGTTTCCGTATGTATTTCCTTTCGTCTCGGTTACCTTCCCATAAAACCTAGGGTAACGAAACATATCAGCCCTTGCAGTCTAGGGTAAGCTTTAATACGAAATAGAGTCTCCAATTTTACTAACTCTAAAGGCAAATCATCTCATGATTTCTTTTACTATGCATAGATTCCTGAGTCCTGTAAATGTCATCCCGATTTCTCCGGTTTACAGATAACCTAATCTCTCACAGAGATTTGACGAATTCCTTCAGCTAGTCACCCTAGACTCGTGTGTTCTTTCAGGACATGCCCAAAGGTATACCTATGTGTCTCCATGTTTCAGGTAGACAAGGTATACAATCAAAGCATGTCTTCTAGAACACAATCTAGGTGAAAACTTCTGGTCTAAGGAAAGACACACCCAAATAATAAGAGATCACTCTAATGATATTATCTGTAAGATTTCCTCATAGAGTCTCTTTATGAGTCCGTTTAGTGCGAGCTATACCCTTATAGGTCCACCCACGACTTTAGCTAAGACATATCCATGTCTGTAGCTCATCAGGTCTTTACCTTGTATCTGCATACAAGTAGATAAGCCGTGCTAGTCTTACCCGAGATCGCTGATCCCCATTCTCAGTGTCTCTAGACTAGGAACTTAAACTTTAGGAGTAGACATCTGGCATCCTTGAATCCTCATGATCTTGATCCCATCACTGATATTCAAGAGATACCTATTCTATTCCAAGGGTTTTATCCAGTTACTCATATATTAATAATGATATCGAGACAAAATATGAAACAAGATAAAGAGCGCTTATAATTTATTCATGACAATATGAAAAACATGTACGTCCTAATCTAATGAAAAGATTGTCTCTAGGACATCCATATACTAACATTGTATTCAGGTAAACATTGTTGCCTCTAGCATTAGACAAATCAGTTGAATCAGTGATAAGAGTATGGTTACTGTTCATGGATGTTCTGCAATCTTCAGAGAGCTCCATGGAATGATTATTAGTCAATGGTGTAGGAAATGAAACTGAATTCACAATCTTATCCTTAGCATTGTCCACAGTACTTTTGTATTGTCTGAGCATGAAGCCAGATGCTATAGGCACTTGCATATTTAATAACCCATGCTAAGTATTGGAGAACCAACCATACCTTCACAAAGATAAGCAAATATGATCATTACAATGTGTTATGGATATTTGGAATGGGCCAAGTTAGAGGAGGCTTAGTCAAACTCTTTCACTAAGAAGTTCCAGTGCAAAGAACGTGGCCATAACCGTATTAAACTGTGAGCGCCAATCTACTAGGATTTTTGGTATGGATCATGGGGAAATCTTTTTCAACTGTCTTCCAGGTTAGTGGTTATAAATATGCGCATCCTCAAGAGAACAAGGTACACAATTTCTGACTCTCTCTCCTTCATTCACAATAATTGTTAGCAAAATCGCGATCTGGCTCGTAAGATCGGACGATTTTGCGATTTTTTTCGGCCAACGGCGATCCGGATCGGTCGTAGGATCGGAGGCGAGTGGGATCGGGGTGAGATCACGAGTTTGATCGTAGGATCGTAAGATCCTCGATCCGTCGTGATCCTGTTTCAGCTAAGGATTAAAAGCCCTAACCTTTGGCAAACTCGCGAAAACGACCCAAATCCAGCCGTAACATCCCGACGGCACCTCCCAATCTCCACGCGACCCAGCGACGCCGCAACATCCTGACGGCACCTCCCGACCTCCACGCGACCCAGCGAGACAGTCGACGGCGACCCCTCCCCCTGCTGCGCGACCCAGGTTGGTGTCACCTTCTCTCTTCTCCCTTCTCCCTTCTCTCTTCTCCCTTCTCCCTTCTCCCTTCTCTATTCCGTCCACTTCTGTGCTTAGTGTTGGTTCTTTTAATTGGTGGTATGCTACTGTAATAGGAAAGTCAAGTGATGCTTGACTTTGACTTTCTTTGTGGTGTGTTTTTTTAGTATTGAAGCAGCTTGTGCTTCATTTTAGTGTTGATGATGTGCTAGGTTGTTATTGGCCAAGCCATTGTTGGAGGAATTCAAGCTGGTGCTTTTAAGATTTGTTTCTAAATCTGTATGCAGTTATTCATTTTTCTGTTTATGTCATTTTTCTTTCTCACCTCACCTTTCTCATATTAAGGATAGATCTTTTTATCTAGTCCTACTCTGAAAGAATGAAACATACTTAGCTATTAATATTTTGGTGAGCACTCAATCTCATTGATTTCAGTCAGCAACTAGTGCTCAAGGAATGGCAAGTGCAAGTGGATCAGCGGAAGATGTTGGAGGGAGTGGAGCAACTGCTCCACATAAAATGGCAAAAAATGCTGCTGGAATGAGGACTGATGTGGCTTGGACTCACTGCTTTTCTGTTGATGGGGATGCAAGAAAAGTTAAATGCAAATATTGTGAAAAGGTGTTCACAGGAGGGGTTTACCTCTTTAAGCATCATTTAGTGGGAACTTCCAAAGATTTTGGAGCTTGCAGGGCTGTCCCTGAAGATGTTCAAAAGGAGATGATGACAATTGTATCATCATTGCAAGAAAAGCTGCTGAAAACATTAGGTGTTGATGAGGGAGCAGGCAGTAGCTTTGTTGAATCAGATAGTGGTACTGGTAGTGGACATAGTAGTAGCAGTGCCGGTGATATTTTCAAGAGAAAGGTGAGGTCTCAAGTAACAATCAACAACATGTTCAAGAAGAACATAAGAGAGGAAGCTTGTCAAGACATTGCTCTTTTTTTTACAACAATGCGATTCCTTTTAATGTGGCTAATACTGAAGAATACAAGAAGATGTTTGAGTCAGTTGCTAGACATGGTCCAGGATTTAACCCACCATCCTACCATGACATTAGGGTGAAATACTTAAAGCATCACGTTAAGAAGACCAATCTCTCTTTGGATGATCACAGGGCTTATTGGAAGAAATTTGGATGCACAATAATGACAGATGGATGGACTGATAGGAGGAGGAGGACCATATTGAACTTTCTGGTGAATAGTCCGCTTGGAGCTGTTCTTTTGAAGTCCATTGATGCATCTAACATATGCAAGACAGCTGACAAAATTTTCAACATGATGGATGATGTGGTTGAAGAGGTCAGGGAAGAAAATGTCGTCCGAATTGTGACGGACAATGCTGCAAATTACAAGGCAGCTGGGGATATGTTGATGCGGAAAAGGAACAAGTTGTACTGGACACCTTGTGCAGCTCACTGCATTGATTTGATGCTAGAGGACTTTGAAAAGAAGATACCACTTCATAAAGACACAATTGCAAGTGGCAAAAGGATTACAACTTACATCTATAGTAGAACAAGCCCTTTAATGCAGAGCCCGACTGTTGAAGCAGTGCATCAGCCTAGAGTGGGAGGTGATGTATATCGGAGAAAGTATCGACGAGGACAACAAAACAACAGTCCGTTGATGAGATTGTCAACGCTTAGTTCATAGAGGACTTTAACAGATCCTTTCTGTCAAAGTATGATGGAAGTCAAGACCCACAGGTGCATATCGACGAGTTCGACATGCAAATGTGCGTTAGAGGTATTGATGAGCCAATAATCTCACGGATCTTCGTCACTACTTTGTCTGGCACAGCTCAGACCTGTTTCCACATGCTGCCACCTCGGTTAATCCGCAATTTCAAGGATTTCGGCCAAAGTAATGACTGGGGAAAATCCGCTAGCAACCCAAAGAAACTCTGCAGAGTTACTTAGATCGATTTAAAGAAGCTGTCCTACAAGTACAAGGCTTGGAGGAGAAGCTTCATGTGCATCTCCTATCAGCCGAACTCAACGGATCATCCCGGTTAACCAAATCGATATACAAAGACCCCGTGAAGTCCTTGTTGGAATTTAGAACACGATCTAAGAAATACTTAGAGTTGGAATAGATGGAGATTGCCAATACAACGCCCAAACGATAAAACTCCCCTCCAAGGAATCGCCATCATCCCGGGATCGCTCATCCCGGTAGGAATCTTGATCCTGGCTCCAGAATGGGAAAGTACGAGACCAAGTATGATAAGTACACCCCTTTGAATACATCACGGGCGCAAGTATGGAGAGATGTCGCACTGACAGATATGAAAAAGGTGGATCGACCCCGTCCAGTCTTCAGGAAGTCCGGACTCGATTACTCCCGTTTTCGCGAATTCCATAACAGACCGGGTCATACCACTGATCAATGCTAGGACTTACGGGATACAATAGAAAAATTTATCTGAGAAGGTAAACTAAGGCAATATGTGATCAAGACACAGGGGCAGCGGACAAAACGCAAGGCCAATCAGAATGAGACCCATCCACAGAAGAGCCGGGATGAAAAAAGAAACAAACATGATGGTGATGAGTTCCCAGAACCAGAATTTGAGTGCAATGTGATTTTTGGAGCCATGGGAGGAGGAGGGGACACGGCCAATCAGCGATGGAAATATCTCAGAGAAGTCCTTGCAGTAAGGGAGCAACCCAAATTCAAAGGCCACAACAGCAAATCCGAGCTCCCCCTGCTTTATTTTACTGAAGAAGACATGAAAGATGTGGTCCCCGGCCATGAGGATGGCCTAGTCATTACCGGGACTCTAGTCAACTGCTAGGTCAAGAGGATATTTGTGGATAACGGCAGTTCAGTAGATATCATCTCTTGGACCGCCTTCAAGAAAATGAATTTAGATGAGGTAGACTTGAAACCATGAAAAACCATGCTAATAGGTTTCAATGGTGAGAATACGACAATTAAAGCTGAGCTGACAAAGTGCCTCAAAGATAATCAAGATGTCTTTGAATGGACAGCTTCGGAAATTCCCGGAATACAGCCAACCTTCTGCTGCCACAAGCTGTCGATGTATCCCGGCTCGAAACCAGTGGCCCAAAAAATGAGGAATCTTGGACCGGAACGAAAGCAAGCTTTGGATAAGCATATCAAAGAGTTACTGGAGGCCGACTTCATACGGGAAATCCAATATACCACATGGATATCCAATGTGGTAGTGGTCAAAAAATCCAAAGGCAAATGGCAAGTGTGCGTTGATTACATTGACCTCAATAAGGTATGCCCCAAAGATTCATACTTTATGTCGAACATAGACCAGTTGGTTGATAATTCCTCCGGGTTCAAATTATTATCATTTATGGACGCTTATTATGGATACAATCAAATTCCCATGTATCCGGAAGACCGAGATAAGACAGCGTTCAGAGGAGGCGAGACAAACTACTGCTACAACGTGATGCCCTTTGGTTTGAAGAACGCAGGCGTCACCTATCAACGAATGATGAATAGAGTCTTTGCCCCACAACTCGGCCGAAATATCAAAGTATACATAGACGATATGATCGCTAAAACAGACTCGACCGAGAATCATGTTCGAGATCTAGAGGAAACATTCCGGAGGTTAAGGGAGCATAACATCCGGTTGAACCTAGTCAAATGTGCGTTCGGGGTGACCGCAAGAAAATTCCTAGGGTTCATGTTGACCCATAGGGGAATAGAAGCCAACCCGGATAAATGCAAGGCGGTGCTGAACATGCAATTCCCAACCAATAAGAAAGAGGTGCAACAGCTTACAGGTAGGTTAGCTGCGTTGACGCGTTTTCTTCCGAAGTCTACTAAAAAGGCACTACCCTTTTTCAAACTTCTGAAGAAAGAAGCTAGCATCGGCTGCCAGAATTTGAAGCCGCTTTCCAAGAGATCAAGAAATGTCTCGCCTCCCCTCCAGTGTTGTCTAAATCGGAGCTCGGCGAGACATTAATCTTATTTCTGTCAATAGGAGAAGAGGTGGTCAATGCCGTGCTAGTCAGAGAAAGCGACAAATCTCAATCCCCGGTGTATTTTATAAGCCGGGCACTTAAAAATTCAGAACTGCAATATCAGAAGTTAGAAAATATGGCTTTCGCACTCCTTATGCCCGCCAAATGACTCCGCCCATATTTCCAAGACCACACCATCGTGGTTCTCACCAATCAACCAATCCGGCAAATCTTGCATAAACCGGATTTGACGGGTAGGATGATGAGTTAGGCAATACAGTTGTCCGAGTTTGATTTAAAATACGAAGCCCGACAGGCGATCAAATCTCAGGCATTGGCCGACTTCATAGTAGAACTCACTCTGACAACATCAGAAGACACAGAGGTTTGGAACTTATACGTGTATGGTTCATCCAACGCCAAAGGAAGTAGAGCCGGGATCATAATTGAAAACCTGCAGGCGATATCCGTTGAACAATCACTGCAACTCAATTTCCCGATGTCCAACAACCAAACAGAATATAAGGCACTGATAGCGGGACTGACGTTAGCTAAAGAGCAAGGGACTCAGAAGTTGAGGGTATTCACAAACTCTCAACTCGTCACGGCCCAAATCGAAGGAATGTACCAAGCCAAAGGACCCTTGCTGGTGAAATATCTAGCCAGAGTCAAAGAGTTAAGTGTCGAGTTCGATGAAGTAGTCGTCGTCTATATTCCCAGAGAAGGGAATGTCAGAGTCGACATATTATCCAAGCTAGCAAGTACAAAGGGCACAGGCAATCACAGGACAGTCATTCAGCAGGAGCTTTTCCACCCCACCTGTATCATGTTGATCTCGACGACTACGGATTGGAGGAAACTGATAATCGACTATTTAGAGCAAGGAATAGTGTCAGACGACACTGCAAAAGCCAGGAAGGTAGTTCGAGACTCGGCCATGTACACCATCCAAGAAGGTGAGTTATATCGTAAGGGCTCACACACCCCGATGTTGCTCTGTCTGGGACCTGACCAGACGGGATACGTGCTGACCGAGGTACATGAAGGTATCAACGGCCAGCATATGGGAGCAAAAGCCTTGGCAACAAAAGCCCTTCGGGCGGGATATTATTGGCCGACCATGAAGAAAGATGCTCAGGACCATGTGAAAAAATGCGAGAGCTGCCAAAAGCATGCGAAAATCATATGGTTCTCTCCTTCCGAGCTAACAGCTATTACATCTCCTTGGCCTTTCTACAAGTGGGGAATGGACCTTCTAGGACCATTTAAAGCAACCAAGGGGCAGATGAGATGGTTAATTGTTGCCGTTGACTATTTTACAAAGTGGATTGAAGCCGAACCGTTAGCCACCATCACCTCAACCCACGTCCAAAAGTTTTTCGAGAGAAGCATAATATCCAAATTCGGGATCCTGGCTTAAGTTATCACGGATAATGGAACTCAGTTCACCGATAAGCGTTTTGGGAAAATGATGTCCGACTTTCACATCAAGCACCACTTTTAATCAGTGGAACACTCGCAATCAAATGGACAAGCCGAAGCTGCCAGTAAGGTCATCTTGGACGGATTGAATAAGCGAATGCAGGAGGCCTGGACCAATTGGGTAAAGCATCTGTATTATGTCCTTTGGGCACATAGGACCACAATTCAGACAGCCACTCAGGAAACTCCATTCAGAATGACTTACGGATGTGAGGCTATGATACCAGTAGAAGTCGGACAACCCTCCTGGATAAGAAGATTGACACTCCGGGAAGGTGAAGACGCCAACAACGAAGCATTGGCCAACAAGCTGGATCTAATAGAGGAGACCCGGGCTAAAGCGCATTTCCGGGATCTGGCAGCAAAGCAGCTCATGGCTAAGAAATTCAATAAAAAGGTCAAACCAAGAAGCTTCAAGAACGGTGACCTAGTTCTACGCAGGGCCGACATCGAAAATAAGAATGTCAGGGATGGGAAATTGGCAGCAAATTGGGAAGAACCGTTCTGAATCACCCAAAACCTCTGACAAAGGGCATACACATTAGAAACTCTCGACAAAAAGGTGATCAAGAGCGCCTGGAACGCAGACAAGCTGAAACATACTACAGCTAGAAAGTCAAAATGGAGAGCCTCGCCAACAGCTCCTAGTATAAACTTAGTTTTTCCTTATTACTCAAGAATAATCTTTGTTCACCATTCATGTGTTTCCCGTTAATTGAGAGGATGAGTGGGGGCCGAGTGTTTTGACACCTCTACTTCATACCAATCTCTTTCATTGGGATCATGAAAACGATTATCTCCAATATTTATGAATAAAAGTTTCTTTCAAGGAAATTAATGTGTTGTGCATACCTACACGATATATGTCATTCCACGTGATACTAACGTGTAGTCAAACCCTGATCAGGTTGACATGGTCACTAACGACTATGTGACACATCAAGTATTACCCGGATATGAAACCGAGAACGAAACACCGATATTCAATTCGGACAATATTATACTTGGCCGTTGAAGCCAAACGAATATACTATGTGCATACAAGATATAGTTCTAAATGGAACGCAATATTATAATAACTTATTGTACGGGTAAGAAACATTGTACGAATATGCAAATTAGGCCGGGAAAAACCCGACCCTTCAAATAAAACTAATTACAAAGCAAACCGGCATCCCGCCCCTTCAAGTTTCGCCTACTGAGCCACCAACTCCAGGAGCCGAGACCTCCTCACCGCCGACGTCCGGAACGTCCTCAACCTGGACCACGGAACCCTTTTTCTCGCAGTAAGGGGCAACCACTCCATCACGTACGTAAGATTGGAAATGCTCCCCCTCTGTGTTCAAGGTGATTCCAACGTTCAAGCATCGAACTTGGTCCAAGGCATTGTTGAAAGACTCTTCCGCCACGGACACCATCATTTCCTGAAGCTCAGCTTCCTACTTCTCCGCGCTCAAGAGCTTGGACCAGGCTTCCTTAACCTCCGCTTGCGCCCCTTCATACAAAGTTTTTACCTCGTTCAAGTTTTCAGTCATGAGGGCGGCCTTCGCCAAAGCTTGTTGAACTTCAGTTTGGGCGATGCGGAGGTCGTGCTCAGACCTCTCCCGGATAACCCGCAGCTCCTCAACTGCCGCGGCCAGATCTCCCTTGACCTTCTGAGACTCAGCCAAAGACGTAGCTAGCTCCTCCTTCTTTTTGATGTACTTTGTCTTCAAAGTAACTAAACTCTGAACAAGAAAAGCAGTCCTGAAGGCATGAAGCTGCATCTGACCTAGCTCATTCATAAATTCATCAGAGAAGGGGGTCGAGTCGGACAAGTGCTTAGGGGCCCGAAGGAAGGGGAAGAGGTCCTTAGTACCCATTTCCCAGAGATACTCGGGCGTCAGCTTTAGAGCCTCGGGGCCCAAGGTCGAAGAACCTACATCGACCGAAGTATTGATAGTTGGTGCACTGGTAGGAGAAGAGGCACCGGGGACCGGGGCAATAGTCAAGGGGGCTGGTGTGGGGTCGGCCTAGGCAGTCTCAGCAGGTGCCTCCTGGATAGGATCCGAAACCTTCCTCCTCTTAAGTTTGGAGAGGAAGCGAAGGGGATAGCCAATGCCTGTAGCTGGGTTGGAGGAACCGGAAATTTTGCGAGACCGAGGTCTCAAGTCACCGGCTTGATTTTCCATCACAGAAGCTGCAACAAAGCAAAAATAGACAGGTGCTATCATGAGAAGTAACGACAAAAATATACCACATATGGAGCCTCGAACTGACGTTGATGTGTGAGATGCGCAACGCCCGAGATACCCTAAGCTTCTCGGAAGGCATCAATCTGGATCACCGAATAGGCATCCACGTCCAAAAGACTCGTCTCTTCACATTGATAAAAAGCGGGGGGAAATTCGTGATGGGCACGGGTCCAGTAGAGTGGGAATCTCCACTTCACTTCAGGGGACTCCGGCCCAAGGAGAAAGAAAGGTTGTTTGCCAGGTTCGGCAGACACTTTGAAATAATTACTTTTGAACTTCTTAAAGGATTCAGTGAAAATGGGAAAGAGTTTACGGTTGGGAGGACCCCTCAAAGAAGTCCACCCCTTTCTACTGGGGGGTTCTCACCCAGTCCGACCGGTATGGACACTAAAATAGTATAAGAAAACAAGAACTATACAGGGAATTTCTAAATTTACACACAAATCCTCGAAGGATTTCATAAAAGCCCAGCTGTTAGGGTGAAGTTGTAAGGGGGCCAAGGTCAGATGCTTTAGGAGTTGCATCTCAAAGTCAGATAAAGGAAAGCGGACACCCAAGCGGGTAACCACGTCCTTACAGAAAAAGAAGAAGTTTGGTTCGCCCTACCCGGCACACGAACAGATGGGCTCGTGAAGGCCGGGGTGGCGAATCGAGAATCCTTCCTGATTCCAGATGAGGAGCACAGCAATGCTCTCCGGACTCATGACCGAAGAAGTGTTAAGGACCTCATAGGTTACCCAAGGAAATTTAGATACTAAGAGAGGAGAAGGGTTGTCAGTCCGAGATCCCGTTGACTGAGACTCTTCAACTATCTCCACCGATGGGGTGTCCATAATGACCTACGACAAAATAAAAGGCAACGATCGGTAAAAAGTACCTGGAGAAGCGACGACAAAATTTGACGAAGAACTAACCAACGTTGGGGCAGCGATGCACAATGTAGGCACCACGGTCCCAAGTTCCTGTTCAGGAGCCGATGTAGACACCCCCGTTCTTACAGGTGTGGATTGGGGGATGGCAACCGGATTATGCCGACATGCGTCCAAGTTATCGTCAGCCTGTTTGTCGAACCCCGAGCTAGCCAAAAACAAGAATCTATCCAAACACCTCGGACACGGCTCAAACCGGGTCCTAAAGGGCGACTCCACAGGACTTGGCCCTAAGGGCAAAGGGAACTTTGTGACGGGTGTAACTGAAGGGATCGCAGAAGGACCAGTAGACTTAGAATCAGAACTTTCTACAACTTTTGAGGATGAAGTTTTGGTTAGAGGCTTCTTGGAGGGTTTGGAGCCTCCAGAAAGGATACGAAATAACCTTTTGGACTTCTCCTCCTCTAGAAGAGGGAGTCCAAAAAACCAAAATGCAGAACGATGGGGAACAGTTCTACGAATATGCGCTTCCTCCTCAGGGGTGAATCCCATCTCAAGAAACTAGAATGGGATTCGATGCGCAGAATGAACGGAAGAGGAAGATAAAAACAGACAAGGGAAAAACAAGAATGGAGAAGAGAAGATGAAACCCAGAGATGATGAAATCCAGAAGTAGATTAAAGAAAGAGAAGCATGAAGAAACCAAAATAGATTGCAACCAAAGCAATTACAATGAGAAACAAAAGTATGGAAATCCCAAAACGCAAGTACGAAAGAAATATAAGATACCTGGAGTGGAAGAAACCTGGGGGAAATTTGAGCACCAAAGTTGAAGAACGAAAGCGAGTGCCAAAAGCAAAAGGAACCAGGAGATAAGAAATGCACAAGGGGGGTTATCAAGAACAAATGGGGAGAAAGAGAAAATGAGGACTTATAAAATTGAAAAAAAAAAGAGGTAACCGTCGAAATATGAAGCGCCTGGAGCAGGTAACTGACGGATATGACTTGTCACAGCAGGGTAAAAATGTCCAACTCACCAAAAAGGGGGGCAAGTTGGGAACAATTCAAAATGCTCATGATTAAAGTGTGCAAAGAAAGGACAGAGCATTAAATGATCGAGGGACGTGTCGCTTCCCATGCCCGAATGGGGACGAGAACGTTTCATTTCCCCAGGATAGAAACCAAAAACAGGTCGATTGCATCAACAAAGGTACGCGAGAACCCGGCAACAGTTATACCTCGGCTGCGACACAAACCCGAGGTTGAGAGTGTCTTAAAATCAAGTAATGGCATCCCGGTCATTCAGACTCTTAAATCCAGGACATGAATCTCGGTAACGATCCAACGAGTAATGTCATCCCGGTCATCCAGACTGCTCGATGACCGGGTTGGGGGGCAACTGTTATGGATATTTGGAATGGGCCAAGTTAGAGGAGGCCCAACTAGACTTAGTCAAACTCTTTCACTAAGCAGTTCCAGGGCAGAGAATGTGGTCATAACCATATTAAACCGTGAGCGCCAATTTACTAGGATTTTCGGTATGGATCGTGGGAAATCTTTTTCAACTGCCTTCCAGGTTAGTGGTTATAAATATGAGCATCCTCAAGAGAACAAGGTACACAATTTCTGACTCTCTATTTCATTCACACAATGCACACACCCCACGTCATTGTGGTGTTATCCTCCAAAGGCACCGTGATCATTTTCTCTGAGGTATTTAATCACTATAAATATTCTTAGTAGGAGGGAGGAAGAATTTGATCTAATAGCAAACCACCAGTACACTTACTGGATATTTCTGTTTATCACGAACAGAACACAATGTAAATATAGTAAAAATGAATTCTATTCCATATTTATTATTCCTAATCTATCCCTTGTCTCTTAATTAAATAGACCACCCCATTCTGCACACACAAGCCCTCATGCTGTTTACTTTTCTTTAGCATGTTCACCAAATTCCATCAATGAGTTAATTTACTTTCTTTGTATAACAGACAATTAAGGACAAAGTCTCGAATACTTAAAAATATCTTGAATAAAGAAGGTAAAGTAGCCTAGATGGCTTTACATTTAAAGCATTTATTGTATGTATAGAATCCCTGAACTATTTTACTGGTTTATATAACTCAGTATCTAAAAACCATTTTGTTTACTTTTCCCTCATCAATTCCACATTTCACAAAGCATGATTATAAATTAACCAATTAATCAGTGATGAAGTGAATAAATTTTCACAGGTTCTTTTATCTAAGCAATTATTAAGAACATCACACTTAAATAGTTTTCTTACACGTCACTAACTAGTACTTCAAATATAACAATAAACCAAGATGGGCAAGATAAAAGAGGTACCTTAAACGGAAGATGGGTGGACTTCCAATCATTGCATATATATATCTGTTGCACTAAGAGTAGATTCCTGGGCCCATCTCGGACAATTAACCAAGTTTTCCCTTTGAATACCATAAGGAAAAAGCATTACCTCTCCAGCTGCTATGCTTGAATGATCCCATTTACGGTTTAGATGTTCTAAAGTTGAGAGAAGGAGTATGGCAGTGTCAAAGTTGAAACTATTGGGTGTGGTGATTTACTTGATTTGAAGCACAGGTGAACCATGCATCCCAAACAGAACCACCATGATGCTCTTGAGGTGTCAAATTAAGACTAAGGAAAAGATGTCATTGATAATGAACACTTGCTGTAAAATTAGAATGAAAAGAACAAAATATATTACCAAAAAGTGGAAATGTGTCATGTATGGTTCATAACTCAAATGAGCATATTCTCAATTCCCGGATGTGCCTCTTCTTCTTCCCGGTTGACGGACTCCAAAAACAGAAAACCGAGATAGGTGCATGGCTTCTTCCTAGTGGCTGTGGCTTATTCATTTGTTCTTCCCGGTCTCAAAAAATCGCTCGGGTTTCACCGGATAAAACCGAGCTAGGTGCATGGCTTCTTCCTAGTGGCTGCGGCTTATTCATTTCTTCTTACCGGTTGACCGGATTCCGCGGTTCTTCTTCCCAGTGGCCGTGGCTTATTCATTTGTTCTTGTCGGTCTCAGAAAATCGGCCGGGTTTCACCAGGTAAAACCAGTGGCGGACCCAGGATTTTTAGCATGGGGGGCCCGATTCAAATTGATAGACAAAGAAGTGGTGAAAAGCCCAGTATTTAACTAGTTAATTAAGTGTAGAAAGTCTAATATTGTAATCAGGGATCTAAGTAATTAAAGAAAGTCTAAATGGTCAATCAAAGCATCAGACACAATAATTAAGCCACCAGGGGTCCAGTCAAATCTAGAATATTACTGGAGTTGATTAGTAGGAGTTTTCAAGTGCTTTTGATCAGATTAATGAAGTATTATTGGGTAAAATCAAACTGCATCTATTTCATATAAAAGGAGGCCCAGGCCCCACCAGGCCCCCCTGTGCGTCCGCCAGTAAAACCGAGCTAGTGCATGGCTTCTTCCTAGTGGCTGTGGCTTATTCATTTCTTCTTCCCGGTGGACCGGGTTCCACGGCTAGATATTGATCAACATCTAACGGGGAACTAAGAATCCATGGGTACCACTGTACCAGGAAGCAACAAAAATCCTAATAGCATACTAATCTACTGGATGCACGTTACTATGTAGTGAAATGTTGTGGAGGAGAAGGAGGAGTTGGGAGATGAGAGAGGAGAGTATGGCGGCTAATTTGCGAGATTCCATCGTGAAAGAAAGGGGAATTTGGGGGAACGGTTTATTTGGGAGTAAAATATTTTTATTTATGATATTATTGATAAAATAATTTAAATTAATTAAATTTGATTGTTTTATAAAGAAGAATTAAATTATTTTTTTAATAAATTTATTAACTAAATATCTCATAATAATTTAATTTAATAAAAAGAGTTTAAATAGAGTAATTATGCATACATTGACATCAGAAAGGGAGTCATTTTCACAACTTTAAGTTTTGGTAATTGGTTTAGCATTCTTTGAACCCTTGTTAAGCTTTTTCAAAACCTTCTTCTTTGATAAATTATTTTCTAACAAAATTATGTATTAAAAATATAAATTTATTATTGCATCGAAACAAATAAATATTTACTAATCTTATAAATTATAGTAAGAATTGAGGTTAATTTCAAATATTTTAACTAAATTATTTTCTAATAATATCTATTTTCTAGCAAATAAATTAAATAAATATGATTAGCGAAATTATTTTTTAACAAATATATTTAATTTCTAACAAATATATTAACTAAACATTATTTCCAGTAAAAAAATGTCTCGCCTGAAAGTAATTTAATCCTTGCGCACAACATAAGTTATTTTTTTATACGACAACATAACTTAATTAAGCATAAAAAACATCTTTAAGTTAATTTCAATTTTAAATGCTATGTTAAATCTTGCTCATAAATAATAAATTTATACAATAAATATAAAAATAACAATATTTAAGAAATAAACTATATAATTTAGTATTTATATATTTTATATCTCTTTTGTCTTTCATCTCTTCATCCTATTTTCTATCATATTTTTTTACCACATCACAATTTTTTTATAATTTATTTTAATATTTATATTATTTAATATATAAAAATAATACTATGTTATTAATTTTAATATAATATAGGTGATGTCATAAAAGAATGGAAAAAGGGAAGATGAAATTAATTATATATATACATTTATTTTATAAAATATTAAAAATTAAATGATACTTTAATTAATTAAATATTTTTTATTGTAAATATTTTAAACATTATTGCATGAGTTAATTGTACTTTTGGTCTTCCACCATTGTGAAAATTTTAATTTATATTTAATATTCAATCTTAATTACTATTTTAATTAAATAAATAAATAATAAAGCTAAGAATTGAGATTTTATTTCAATAATCTATTTTTCTCTCATGCAAATCCTTGTTAAATCAATTGTTAAAACTTCAATTTCGATTGAAGAATAATACTAAAAATACCTTAGAAATGTCACTTGAGTTTTGTACTTTGTGAAATATGCATAATTATGCACATAGACAAAGGTTAGTTTGTCATCATTATCAACAAATTTAGAGAATGCTAGATCTATTTCATTGTTTTATTGCCTTTGCTTTCCCTAAGGTCCATGCCTCTGGGGTCTCATCCAATCTCTGATCTCTTGGCACCTAAAAAGGACAACATATTGCATAGCTGTATATAAAGAATACTCTAAAAAAAATACTTTCCCATATCAAGCAATATCTCACAATTGTTTTCAAGTGATGAAAATCTGTTTCGTCCTTTTCATCTAAGGACAGAAATTAAATGGGAAAACATTAAACTCAAATAAAAATCAGATATATTTTACCTATTGCATGACATCTAGATGCAGAGAGTGGTTTGACGGCTTTGGATTTTGAAAGACACACCTCTGCATCATGCCACTGTAAAAGACTGATCTAAACATAAGCAATACCATGGCTGGATGAACAGTTAACACTTTATTTAAGGACTGGTAAAAAAAAATCACACTTCAAAATTGCTATACAAGTTCAATTTTCTTACTTGAGTAATTAGGAGTAGGCTTTCCACACCTTTTCTTTGCCTACCTGCATGAAGTAAAGCAAAACAATAACACTACCATCATGTAAAGAAACTTACTTCTGCTTGGCTACCTGCATGAAGTCTAACTCCCGTGGCATCATACATCACTTACAAAAGTTACAGAAAATCTAATCATCCCACTCAATTATAGTAAAGATTCCTTAAAACAAATTATAGTACCAAAGATAAGGAAGCTCAACACATTTGTCAAATGATTCCTTTACAGTTTATTCTAAAGAGAGTTATGAAGGAAAAAACTATCAGCATATTGTAGAATCTTCCAATGTAGACATAGTTTACATGAGACAAAAAGATGTTACTACATAAGAGCTATAACTTTCCGAGACTAAAACCAATATATAAAAGAAGTGATAATAATAGTAAATTTCATTCGCATACAATGTATTCTTTAATACTCCGTCAATGGAAGAATCATGACAATCATAATGGAAATGTTAAATTTGCTAGTGAAGTTGTTTTTCAGAGGATATGGAATAACCATCATAAATTTGAAAGCATGTTTGGTGGCCTTATACTGACCAGTATTCTTTTCAGCCTCAAAGTTGTTTTTTAGGTTAATAGTAATATTTTAGTCCAAAATGTTCAATATGCCTCTTAAACCTGGGTACTAAAAGTGCAAGTAGCAGAGAATGCAAAAAGTAAATGGAAATTACTATGTATTACATATTAAGTTACCTTCAGAACAGAAAGATATGCATCTGAAAGGCCAGTGCATTTTCCCACCATTGCAATTCTAACCTGTGAAGCACATAATGGTTGTAAGCTCAACACTTGCCACTACTCAGGAAATTAATATCTATTCATATGTAATTTTTTTTTCTTTAGATGAAATTATTTGAGATGTTTGCGACTCACAATTTCATGACATCTGTCATAAACTTTTGTTCTTACAGTCCACTCCTTCAAATTAGGCTCTGCAGCAACACTGCAAATAATAAAGGCATTAGTTGATAGACACAAATACTTTAACTAACAGCTGCCACAAACTATACATTTTCAGAGAACCATCATGGATTAGGATTTTATGAGGAGAGGGGATTATACACCAAAAAAGAATGAGTTTGAAAAACCAACCCTAGCAAGTTTAATGCTTTCAGGATCGCCTCATGTGCCTTCTAGTCCTATTTGTTACAGAAAATAAATTCAAAGGAAAAAAAAAATTAGAATCATTACATGAATTAAACCACCTAAATGGAAAAGTATGCAATTCAACTTTAACAAGAAAAAAAAATATCAAACCACGAAATTAACAAATTAAACTTCATAAATATGGTTCTGGCAGTCCTAGAAAATAGTCACAGAAAGGAGTTTCAAAATAGAATTACTTACTTTCAATAGCAAAGGAATGTGCCAAATATTTGGAACGTCATGGATAGTAAGTATGTTTGACAGCTGCAGGATACAAAAGTTTGTTTTAAGAATACATATAAGGCTTTTGTGATAAGAAAAGTCAAAGTTGTCTATATTTGTCATATTACCGGCACATGACAAAATTGAGCAAGCTTTGCTTTGACATTGTCATCAAGTTCCTGATAACAGGACAAGTGTTGATTACCACTTGAAACATGGAACAAAAAAAGTCCATTCAGTTTATATAAGACCAATGAATTGAAAATTTAAATTTAAATTATATACTCATATTTCTCAATTTATTCCGAGTAAAAAATATTAAAAATGATTCACCGATAACATATTTAACACTATACCGGTTCACCAACAACATGGAGAATAGGAACCAGGCTGACATCTGTAACATGTACAGTGTTGATACAGTGTTTAGATGTCCTTTCAATCTGCATCATTTGTTCAGCCATTTCTTTCGTATTAACTTGATTATGATCCATTGCTAATGACTTGAAAAAAGACATAATACTTATCAATTGGGTTAAAAGGCACATGATTTAGGAAGACAAGAATAAATGGTAGATAAGGAGACTTTGAAAGACTAGCATTGTAATTTTAAAAAAGTTACAAAAAACAAAGTCATAAAAAACATATATAAAAAGCTAGAAAACACCTCAAAATATGACATGTTGAGAATATAATGCACAAGTAAGGTGTCAACCCATAAACATATGGAAAGTATGAAATCCAATAAGGGAGTGGATACTCCCTAGTCTCTAGATACTTGAAATAATCAGAACAGAACATGATATCATGTAGGGAGAAACTAATAAGCAAATAACACTAGTTTGCCTAAGTTCTTTAGCAATCCTGCATGCAAATGTTTCGGAAAAAAAATATAAATAAGATCTATTGGTTGTCAAATTACCTACTAACTATATAACTTGCAAGTGGAACAAAACTGTGAAAGGAGGCACAAGTCAATGATCTAAAAAAATGCGAAATAAGATTATCTCACTTTAAAATTTGTAGATATATTATCAAAGCACAAATTGCTGATATTGAAATCCTAATTTTCAAAGCACAAATTGGCAATGCTTCCTGTGGAGCCCAAACTTGGCAAGATACTCATTTTGATAGATAAAATAGACACAGTAAATTTAAATTATGACTATCATAGAAATAAGATTATCTCAATAATGAAATATCTAACTCAATAGCTAACTGTGGAAAAAATTTCCTTGAAACTTACAAAATAACCATAACAGTGTGTGTGTGTGTGTGTGTCTATATTGTTGTTGGTCTTAGTGTACCAGATCCATTTGTGATGTTGTCTGACAAGAAGGATGTAAGTTGTAACAACCCAAAATTTTAGAATCACAGTCAATTACTAGGGTAAAATGTTAATTAGAGGCAATACGAAAGGATCTAGGAAAAATGACGAAAATACCCCTGGATATTTTGTAAATAACTAAATTACCCCTAGGTAGTTTAGTAAGACATTTTAAGGAGAAAATCTTATAAAGACCCTTGGATGTTCTAGAAATGATCAAAAATACTCTTAGGGTGACAATTATAGAGATATCTTGAACATTTTTGGAAATGACGATTATACCCCTAGTGTGAGTGGTGAAATTACCAAAATACCCTTATGTCAAAAATGACCAAGATGACTTCAGAAATTTGTGGGAACCTGAGTATAGGATAAAATACTTTTAGATAACAAATTATCAGCAAGGTTGAGGGCAGATAACCCTAAAATAGAATTTCTACGAATTTTGGAAGATAGGTTGAAAAGAGCTTAATCTAGACTACCTCAGACATCAGAAAAATTATAAGTAAAGTATGAACATAATCTATGGAATTTTCTCTTAAATATGGGAAGAATCAGTGTTCTAAATAAGTTAGTTAGTAATTTTAATAATTCAAGGCAAAATGGACCAATAAGAATTTAGATAAAGCCATGGGAAGAAAGTTAAATGACATCCTAAAAATGCTACTAAAACTTAAGCTAGTTTCTAAATAATTTTAGAGTTTTACTCTTAAGGAAGAAATTGGAATTAGGCTTTTATGGATTATAGAAATAATTTCATTCAATGAAAGAATATATGTTAAATAGAACAAAGCATAAAATTCCTTAAACTAGTGTCATTCCACGTGAACAAGCTAAATTGGAACATCTTTGCCTCAAAAATCAAAGATTGGCCGTGCACATCAAGGAAGAATGAAGAAAGCTTGAGAAAAATCTAGATTTAGGACACTTGTATAGCTAAAAGCTAAGTAACATGTAATTGGACCATTTGGAAAGCCAAGCAATGATGGCTTAAGGAGATTTTTGTTGAAGAAAACTTCCCCTTGACTCCTTTGGATACGGAAGAAGTTCTAGATATTATTTTAAAAATCCCAACGGTCAAAAGTTAGATATATGGGTTAGTAGTATTCCTTTAAAATTTTACGGAGATCCAACGGTTAATGAATCTAGAACCACTATTTTACTAATACGGGTTTTGGGGAAAAGTCAAGAATGAAGAAAAGCACAAAGTATCTTTAAAACCTAGCTATGCCACGAAATTGATGGAGATTCCTCTCCAAGCTGAGCAAATCCACGTGCAAAGCTAGAAGGCAAGAGAATGGTGTGGAAAATTCATGAACTAGGACACTTGGATGGTTAGAAATAAGTAACCAATGAGAAACTAACCACATGGAAAGTAGTCATAATGATCTTAGAGATTTTTTGTAGAAAAATCAAGCTTAATCCTCCTATAAAAGGTGATGGAAAACGAAAATTTTGGGCTGTCCTAAGGGAGCCTAGCCGTGCAAGAATACATATCAAAAGCCTTCCATTTTCCAAATCACCTTTTACCTAGAACACAAAACACAAAGCCTAAACCTTGAAGTCCACATGAAGATTAGCAACCCTAGAAGCAAGGATTATTCAATTTTAAAGAGGGAAAGCTTTCCAAAAGCCTAAGAAAACAAGGTATGGAGAAGTTTATGATGAACTATGTTTGAATATTAAGCTTCTTAGTTGTTTCCATAGAGAATCATGTCTTGTATTCTAGGTGTTTGATGAAATGCCTCAAAGAATTAAGAATTGCTAGATACATGATTACTTGATTAAGTGACTTGGTCTTAGGTTAAAGAATAATTGATGTATAAATAATTAGAGTTTAACTTAATGAAGGAATGAATGGTATTTAGAATTATAGGTATTATGGCTATTTTAGAAGAAAAACAATTGGCTAATGAAATATTTTACTAAAATCAAAGTGTTTTATGTTCTACTAAAGTTTGTAGGTTCCAATTAAAAGTGTTTTGTAAATTCTTGAAACATGTCTATTTTATGCTAGAATTATGTGGAAACATGTT
>PYAF01000010.1:190144-217220 GCA_007407185.1 Glycine tomentella
ATGGCAATGCAATCTTACTGAAATCCTGAATGAATCTCCTATAAAAACCTGCATGTCCAAGGAAGGAACGTACTTCCCGCACAGAAGCGGGGTAAGGCAAAGAGGTAATCACATCAATTTTGGCCTTATCGACCTCAATACCTCTACTAGAGACCAAATGTCCTAGGACTATACCCTCATGCACCATGAAATGACATTTTTCAAAGTTAAGAACAAGGTTAGTACTAATACATCGGTCAAGCACTCTAGAGAGACTATCTAAACATGCATCAAAAGAGGAACCATAAACAGTGAAATCATCCATAAACACCTCCATGCAGCTATCTAATAAATCAGAAAAGATGTTTACCATGCACCTTTGAAAGGTACCAGGTGCGTTGCATAGGCCAAAAGGCATCTGGGTGTAAGCAAATATGCCAAATGGACAGGTGAATGTGGTCTTATGTTGATCCTCTGGTACAATGTGGATTTGCATGTAACCAGAAAAACCATCAAGAAAGCAGTAATGTGATTTACCTGCCGACCTCTCTAAAACTTGATCAATGAAAGGGAGAGGGAAATGGTCCTTGTGAGTGGCCTGGTTGAGTCTCCTGTAATCAATGCAAACTCGCCAACTATTGGCCACTCTAGTCGGAATCAGCTCATTATCTTGATTTTTTACAACTGTGATACCCGACTTCATAGGAACCACTTGGACAGGTGAAACCCAAGTGCTATCAAAGATGGGATAGATGATCCCTGCAGCTAGTAGCATCGTCACTTCCTTCTTCACCACATCAAGAATAGTGGGATTCAGCCTCCTCTGGGGTTGCCTCACTGGTCTAGAATCATCCTCCAAAAGTATCCGATGCATGCAGATGGAAGGATTAATACCAGGAAGATCAGCAAGTGTCCATCCAATGACCTTTTTGTGGCCTCTCAAGACATGCATCAAATTATCTTCATGCTCCAGTGGCAGACTACTAGATATGATGACTGGGAGCTTCTGAGCATCATCTAAATATGCATACTTGAGGTGCTCAGGTAGTGACTTCAGCTACAAGGAAGGAGGTTGAATAGTGGAAGGTAAGGGAAGACTAGAAGTTGAGGAAAGTAGGATAGTAGGCTCGGAACTTGTATCTGTACCTGGAACACAATCAGAGTGAAGTGCGAAGGATATTTCCGCACAAATGCTACACACAGCAGCAGAATCATCACAGGTACAATTACAAGAAACAAGATCAAAGTCAAAAAAGTCAGAAGAAAAATCAGAAATTAAGTCAGAAATATCTACACTATCTATTGCAGCATCAATGATATCAAGAAGAAAAACAGAATGCTCCTCTACAGGATGTCTCATAGCCTCAAAAATGTTAAACTGAACAATGTCATCACAAACTCCATAGAAAGAGTTCCTGCATGCATATCAATTTTGGTCCTGGCTGTCATCAAGAAAGGTCTCCCTAGGATCAATGTGGGACCATGGCTAGAAGACTCATTCTCCATATCCAAAATGTAAAAATCTGCTGGGAAGATTAGATTATTTACTCGCACCAGCACATCTTCAATAAGTCCAAGTGGAATTGCAGCACTCCTGTTGGCTAAGTGGATGACAATACCAGTGGGTTTCATCTCACCAAGGTGTAGTGCTCTATAAACTGATGTGAGCATGACATTAATGGAGATTCCAAGATCACATAAGGCATCTGCAAAAGTAATATCTCCAATGGTGCATGGGACAGAGAAAGTGCCAGGATCCTTGCACTTCGGTGGCAAGGTGGATAGTGGGATGGCATCAACAGTTTTACCCTGTATCAATGCGGAAACATTTCTGCCCATCTTCACTTGCTCATTTCCCTTAAGATTCCTCTTGCGGGTGCACAAATCCTTCAAAAACTTTGCATATTTTGGAATCTGTTTGATGGCATCCAAGAGGGGAATGTTGACTTCCATCCTCCTGAAAGTCTCAAGCAGATCAGAATCAAGGTCCACCACTTTCTTTACAGGAATGGCTTTAGAAGGAAAAGGTAAGGGAATCTGTTTTGGTACAGAATCTGTTTTGGCACCATTATCAACCTTTTTACTAGCACCAGCTTCTGGAAGTTTTGTGCCACTCCTCAAGGTAATAGCACTCACATTTTTAGGATTAACAACTGGTTGTGCCGGAAGGTTACCAGAACCCTGATGCTGCATCTGGTTGACAGTTGTAGCTAACTGTCCAATCTGAGTTTGCAGGTCCTAGATGGTGGCACTAACATTTTGTTGAGACTGGAGATTGTTGGTTGCCATTTGCTTCATTAAATCCTCCAAAGAAGGTCCAGAACTAGCCTGCACAAGTTGTGAAGGTGTAGGTGCAGGTGTAGGTTGCTGGAACTGTGGCTGTTGTCTAAAATGAGGAGGTTGGTATTTAGTGGTGGCAGGCTGGAAGGGTTGTTGTGGAGGTCTAAAAGGCTGTTGTTGTTGTGGGCCAAGACCATACCTCAAATTTGGGTGATCTCTCCAACCAGGATTATAAGTGTTGGAGTAAGGATTATACTGTTGTTGAGGTCTAAATGACTGGCCAGGTTGCATGGCAGAGACTTCAGCAGGCTGTTCTGTCTCTTGGATAGTGGGGCATGCATCTGTGGGATGATGAGGGACACAACAAATACCACAGAGCCTTGGTTGATTGGCTGCCATCACATTCTGTTGTTGCCCAATAGCAAGCTGCCTCACAAGGGCTGTCAACTCAGTCAATTTGTTCTCCAATCTCTGTTTATCAGCAACCATAGAGACAGAAGCTTCATTTGCAGCCATCACCTTAGTTGTTGTAATTCTAGCACCAAATTGTTGATAGTTGGCTGCCATGTTAGAAATCAACTGCCTTGTAGCAAGAGGGGTCTTGTCCATCAGAGCGCCTCCACTAGCTGCATCTATCATACTCATATCCATCAACATCAGTCCTTCATAAAAATATTGAATCAGTAATTGCTCACTGATTTGATGGTGAGGGCAGGTAGCACACAGCTTGTTGAATCTTTCCCAATACTCATACAAAGATTCTCCAGGGAATTGCCTTATGCCACAAATTTCCTTCCGGATGGATGCTGTTCTAGAAGCAGGGAAGAATTTCTCCAAAAATCTTCTCTTCATGTCAGTCCAAGTGGTGATAGGATCTGGTTGAAGGTACAACCAATCCTTAGCAACACCATCCAGAGAGAAAGGGAATGTCTTCATCTTAACATACTCCTCATGGACATCATGTGGTCGCATGGTGGAACACACCACATGAAACTCCTTAAGGTGTTTATGTGGATCCTCACTTGCAAGTCCATGAAACTTAGGAAGCAAATGGATCAGGCCAGATTTCAGTTTATAACTGACCTCAGTCTCAGGGTATTAAATACACCAATGTTGGTAAACAACATCAGGTGTAGCTAACTCCTTAAGAGTTAGGTTGTTATCAGCCATGATATCAAGATGTGTAGAAGCAGAAGGAGTAGAAGCATATTCAGAATCAAAGTCAGAAGATACTACACTACTGTCTAAAACTACACTATCAAAGTCATCTAAGTCATCTAACCTAGGGTTATGTCTGTTTAATCTGTGAAATGTCCTATCTATCTCAAGATCAAATGAATGTAATTCACTTGATGTGGACCTAGTCAAACACAGTTCAGCTCATAAGGAACAATAAACACAAATAGCACAGAAATATCAAACAGTTATACTACCAGGACATTACCAACTATATATGCTGAAATTAAATAGAAATTGGAAAACTACCCTAAATATTTTTGAAAAAATCTAGAAAAATAACATTGAATGTCTAAAAATCATGATTGATTTTTATGAATTTTTTGGTGATTTTTAAAAATCATGAAATTAGAAAATTGCCTAAAAATAGTCTAAACGATGGAATTTGGCGATTTGGACCCCTGGTGAACATGTTACTCCATAACAGTTCAGCTTGATATATGAATTTTCCGCACCTTCTGGTAAAATTTCAGCCAATTTCGAGATAGATTGCTGTGAAATTACTAGAATGCCCCTGCGGTAATTGTAAAAACTGGTCCAAAACTCCTACTTAGAGTTCGAATTTGCCAATTTGAACCCACACCCAATCCCTCAAGGGATTGTTTTTGTTTAAAATGGGGGATAAACCTTAGGGAACAAATCACAACTCAAACTGCACAAGTGGGAAAAAATTTTGGGACAACAAATGACACTACAAAAACAACTACACTACACTACTTTCTCCCTACTACTACTCTGTTTTTTGCTCTGTTTTTTTCACTATTTTCTCTGTTTTTTTGACAGCACACATCAACTACATCAATCATGCTTCATAATGCATAGCAGCAACAATGCAAATATGTGACAAAATGCAATTGTGCAACAGAATGTCAATATGCAGTGAATGTATGCAAATATTTTATATATATATATATATATATATATAACTACTACTATGAA
The DNA here is from genome assembly GCA_007407185.1 of Glycine tomentella. Lineage (NCBI taxonomy): Eukaryota > Viridiplantae > Streptophyta > Magnoliopsida > Fabales > Fabaceae > Glycine > Glycine tomentella. Next base: position 194,579 of record PYAF01000010.1, read on the forward strand.
CTATTTACAACAAATTAAAGCTAGCACAAAATAAACCGTGTCCCCGGCAACGACGCCAGTTTTGATAAACACGTTGTCGAGACGCATCAAAAACAATTTTACTAAGCTAATTCTATAGCACAGAGCTAACCTAGGTCGACTCAGAGACACAATCAATATGGTTCTAGCTTCAATTCAATGGTAACAGTAAGGGGGGAATTTTATCACACAGTTTGTGTGCGTAATTAAAACTTGCAAAAACGTAAACTAAAATTAAAGAACAGTGCAAAAATTAACAAGATTATCAACAAGTGAGTAAAACAGATTAGAGAAGCATCAATCCAATTCACCAAACCAAGCAATTCAAATCATCATCATTCTCAGAAATTTATCCTATCATAAACATTCATTCAATCTCATTGGAAGTTGTTCAATCGAATTAACCCCTAATTTAATTGAAACCACAACCCTAATTGAAATATCATCCAATTATTCTGTGATTAATATTCGAAATTAGGCATGAATCCATAACCTAATCCGCATTCATAATCATGAAAAACAGAATAACAATTGAAGAAGAAGATGAACATTCAAGTAGAATTCGAAATACTAAACCAGAACTCCAATTCTCCTTGTGCCTTGGTTGGTTCCTTGGATTGATTAGTGATTTAGCCTTCCATGATCATCATCAATGAAAGCCCCATGGATTGAGTGCACGAAAATGGAAGAACAGAAAAACGAAAATGAAGAACAATGAAGAACAGTAGAGAGAAAATGAGAGCAAGGGTTTTTGATCTAAAAACTAAAGGAATGAAAAATAAAACTTGTTTATTGAAAATGTAAAGAGTGGTGCCCAAGTTTCACTAAAGTCACTAATATGTAGTGACTGAGTTCTGAAAACGAAATGGGTCATAAACAAACCCAACAATCTAATTATTTGCTATTTACAATCATGAAAGTCAAATTCGCAGCCCAAAATTACAAGTGCAAAGGCGTTAACTTCAAAGCTAAAAATAACCCTCTAAATCACAGAATTGGCCTCGGGCTATTTCTAGCAAACTTGTAGATCTTTTTGTTATCTTTCCAGGGACTCCTAAAACGCTCCATTCGGAGATCAGTAGCACCCTATAGGTCTTGCACAAGTCAGATACATCAAGTGAGCCAAAAATCCAAAAATACGCAACAATTAGCAATTAAGCCCACTTAATTGCCTAGGCCAAAAACTGAATTAGAATAGGAAAATAAAGGTCCAAGAGAGGTCAAATAAGCTAAGAAGGATAGAAAAATACTCAACTAAAAGCACTCTATCAATTATTCTCATAGGTATGAAGCATTAATGGTAGCAAAAACAATATCTGATCTGCTGCCTCTAGGTATTACTGGTAAAATTTGGCGAAAGTCACCTCCAGAAACAACAACTTTTCCACCAAATGGCAAAGTTCCTTCAGGAGATGTACACATTATGTCCTTCAAGGTTTTGTCCAGTGCTTGAAAATAGAATGTATGTGTCATTGGTGCCTCATCCCATATTATTAAACGTGTTGCCTGTAACAGACCAGCCAATTCACTACCTTGATTGATATTACAAGTTGAGTGTTGTAGTGTAGGAACAGGGATAGAGAACTTGGAATGTGCAGTTCTGCCATTAGGCAACAACAATGAAGCTATACCACTTGAAGCAACCGTTAATACAATTTCTCCTTTGGAACACAACGTAGAGGCCAAAGTTTTCCAAGTGAAAGTCTTTCCGGTACCTCCATGGCCATAGAGGAAGAAAGTTTCACCTTGCTGCCTAGTCACTGCACTCATGATGGTATCAAATATACTTCTCTGCTCATCTGAAATGGAATTAAACAAAAAACAATGTTGAGTACAAGATGTATTGCATAACAGCAGTCAGCTATCATCCTAATTAATTAGGGTGTTGATATATAACCTGTTAGAGTGCAAACATAATTTTAAAAATCAGAATGCAATTGCTCCTTGTCATATGACTGTTCAGCGTATATGTATCTGTTTCCATAATAGGTGTTCGAAACACCATTTGGAAAAGGCATGGTAGGAAAATCCTTCAATGATTTTCGGTTGGACTGCAGTATTTGTTCAATCTCTAGCAGTGCCAAGTTTTGTAAATCTTCTATTGGAAGCTACAAATCTAACAAAAAAAATAATACAACTTATGATTATGCAGCAGAAAAAGAAATTCATATGGAAACTGTGTTATCACTAATTTATACCCGGTATCTTTGTAATCCTCCTTTGGTCATGTATGATGCCATCAATTAAATAACAAAATGTTTCATTCCAGACATGGTATGGTCTATCAATGCTATTTGATAAAAGCATTGTAACAAACAACTTTCTTAAGAAGTGGCCAGAACCCAAAAGGTATGCTTCTCTCAAAGCCTCAATGTATTCCTTGTCATCATGCAAGAATCCCATTGCAAAGCATGCTTCTTTAAAGGAAGGGTAGAGCTGACCATCTATAGTACGAATCTGTTCATAACTGGTTGGTCCTTTCACCACTCCCAACATCATTCTAAGATAATACAATTCTCCAGTACTTGGAGGAACCCAGTTAAGCCTCCCAATTGTGTATCCTTTCTTCCTTGGCTGCCAACGTCTATCCTTAGCAACATATGTAAAAGATTTAACGAATTCAATATAAGTTAAATGCTTGGCTTCACTGTAAATGCTATTAGCATGTAACCAAGATGTAAACATGGAGTCCTTAACGGTTGGCTTTGAGAGCAATGTATCCATGTCATCATCATCTTCAAAAATGACTGAATTTTCACCTGGTAAGTGAAAGTATAGTCGTTCAACAATAGGGGATCTTTTATGTATATGAATTGAGAATATTCTCCACACTGCTTCACATGGAGAAATATATCTACCATCTACATAGTGTTTGACCTCATCAACACATTGCTCTATTGATCCCGACTCATTTTGCATAGGAACCAGAGCAGTTGTTATACAATCATAGCCTTTATTGATGTATTTGAAGAGATACTTGATAGATGTCGATTGATTGCACCATTCTACATTGAGGTGAGCCTGATATTTTAACAACAACTTTGCATTGTATGGCACTACGTATCTGTTGTCTAGTGGCACATGACTTTTTTCAATATATCTCCCATCATTACGCCTTCTATATATAGGATACCCATCTAGGTCAACAACCGTATCAGTTTGTCATTTGTTTGGAAAAAATCTAGAACACCTTCCATCCCTCATGCAGGGAGATTTTGTGTTAGCATGCCCACATGGACCATGCATCATGTGATTCTTGACATATTCATAAAGTTTTGGCTCAGCAGCCGAATCTGGAATTTCAGCTGAGATGATCGTGTCAATATCTGAAGGAGACCGGATACTTGCTGGAAGGATGCAAGAAAAGCAATATGTGAGCATGTGGCAATCCTTGCTTTTGGAATTCAATCGTGTAAATATCTACAGACAAACAATTATTAGTTTTAACAACATAGAACATATAAATCTGCAATACAATTAACATGTGCAAAGCTTTCTAAATGTCTTACATGCTACAACATTGCCCAAGACTTTGTTATGTTTCAAGTCAGCCATCAATTGATCAAGCTTAAGTTTAAAAACCCTGCTCACAATATCTGGCCGATTAGTCGCAGTTAGATTCATTGGTGATACAACCCTTTGAATCTCAGACCAATAAGGATTACATGTCAATGTCAAGAACAGATCAGGAAACCCAACTTGGCTACATATGGCCATGCCATCAAAGTACAATTGATCCATATACCTACGGCTACCAACAAAGGACGAAGGCAGAACAATACGCTTCCCATAATTTGAATGTCGTTGTTCTGAGGTTTGAGAAGCAATCAATGTGCTATATTTATCACAACGCAATTGCTTTTGATGAGTCCTTATAAACATCAATTGCTCTGATTCCATCATAGTGTAACCATCAACAATAAATTGCTGAAACAGTCTTCGGGACCTCAATAATGTTTGACCTTCATGTTTTCTAGACTGTAGCCTAAAGCACAATAGCTCTTTGATAGTCACTTTGTTTCTCTTTCTCTGATTCGAGTCTTGCATATCTCTGTGCTTGATATCATTGCAGTAGCCATCTTCACCATAAGGAAATAGCAACGGATATTGCAATCCAAGATAACTTGGATGAAGCTCATTGATTCTTTGCAGTCGACCACTTTGTTTTTCAAGAATAATATCCCTGTTTATAGGTTCTGTTGCGTCTCCAACAATGACTGCAGCAACTTCCAAAACTGTTGGCAAATTGTATATTCTCCCATCTTTTTTCCTATCTGAAATTAACTGCAAGTTTATATTCTGTGTTTGACAACTGTCATACCTATCTTTTGCCATCCTGAAAGATTTAGCAAACACATTGTGCGTATCAAGCATGTCTTTCAATTTTGCTACAAGCTGTGAATCAAGCCGTTTTTCCCATCTAAAAAACAGAATAAACATTCACATGTCAGATTTGGATTTCGATTAAATGTAAAATATGAAAATTGAACAATGTGTAACACACCACACATAATTAACATTGACAAAATAGAGCTAAACTTGCTGCCCCAATTCTGTTTTGAATTTCATTTTCAGTGTCATATATATACAGCTGAGCAAACTTTGGAGGTTTCCCAGGCATGGGTAGTAGGCTACCAATTAGATGGCATGATTGTCCATGAATCTTATATATTGGTGGGCCTTTTCCATTTAATAAAGATCTATCTATGTTGGCCCCAGAAGAGCTGAAAGCAAACATCATGTTATAAGATCTGATATTGTCTTGGTAATTTAGACTTTCTCTTGAATCTTTATCACATAATAGATGTTGCAGTAGCCTTGGAGGATTTTTAAGAAAAGGAAGTTGTATCCTTCCACCCCGACAACATAGATTATATTTGGCTTTGCTCAGATCTTTGCTCTTATTGGTACTTTCTGCACTCCACATAGCTGCTTCACAGTAGGAACACGTTTGAGCAGGATCTCCCAAATCAACATATCCTAAAAATTAAATAATAATAAAAACACAATACACAAATGTAGTGCAAACATTTTAATTAGTCATACACATCCAGACCTGTCCCAATATGGTCAGAATAATCATCACTGCTATCTGAAACTGCATCTTCTGTGTATGGACCAGGTACATCTTGATTACTATCTGCATAATACACATCAAGGAACCCGTGAATTGAGTATAAATGAAATCTGCGTACAAAGTCAACATCTGATTATCATTAATCGCATTCGTCCAAACCATTTTACAAAGAAAACCCTCAATTAAACACCAAAATTGAAACATGTTAATGTTATGGATGCACTAATGTTACCATTACCGTTACCTCCAACTGTATCTTCAGTTTGAGTGTTGTTATCATCTTAAACAGTTTGCTCTGTTTGGTTTATTGAAGAGGCAACAACAAATTCATCAACTAAATTGCACCTCACTGCTGTATGCTGGCTGAAATATCTCTTTCTCCTGTTCAGAAAATCATTGGATTGTGGCGGAGTATTATTCATATTTCCATTTGTTACCTTATTCATCTGTTCTATGCATAATGTTCCTGCTGAATGTAAAAATTATGTATTATTTAGGTCAAACAGTTAGTGTTTTACCTCAACAATTGTCACACAAATAATAGAATGTTTTTATCAATGGAAAAATTCAATACCTTTATTTTTCTTGCTATTGTTCGTCATTGCAGAAATTGTTTCATTAACTTTTGATAAACGCTTTCCTTGCATTATGTTCCTTCGATGTAATCTTGCAGCTTCAACATATAATTTTCAGGTAAAATCTTTAGGACACACCTTAAGCTTGACATCATAACAGTATCAATGAAACAAACACTTAATTGTATATCTTAACATAATGTATGGCCACTGTTTACTGGTTTGACAATTTCTTGCTAACCTTGTTCCATTTCAAATACAATTTACCAATATTACAATCAAACTATAATGCCACACCTTTTAAATTACACATAACCAGTGAGTACAGGTACCCTGTTATTCAAACTTGTTACAGAATCTAATAGGCACTATGACCATTATAGTTACTTGCACTCTGAGTCCCCACTCTGTTAATGGTTACATTTGTATCATGCAAAACTTGATCTGTATATTCAACTGTCTCTTCACAGATTGAATGTGGCTGATAATGAGACTCATTTCTTTGTTCATGGCCAATGTTAATAGCCCTGAACTGGTTTTCTGTGGTTTTAGAAGCACTTGCTGATAGCATGCTATTAACAGCTTTGAATCTTTTAATGGAGATTCCATTGTTTTGTGCCTGTAATCCATCTGCACTGTGGTTGCTTTGACCACTGTTATGACCATATTTTCTGAAACTCCTTTCTCTTAATATGAGCCTCCATTTTAATCTTGCTTGTTTAGCATAAATCTTTGCATTACAACTGTCTTCTTCCATGATCAACTTTCACAATAAAATTAGAAGCAGTTCCAGCAGAACCATGAATCCGAATATCAGTGTGCTTAACTTAGGATGGAAAGTTGGTTATCTTCTTTCAGCCTTGCATTTGATGTAATAGTCAAGGAATGGGAGGTATTGGACAGTGGTATTGAAATCCTAATTTTCAGAGCACAAATTGGCAATGATTGATTTTGATTAATTTTGTTTAATTTGGATTCACATAATATTATAATAACAAAATGGCATTCGTCTACTTTTTCAAATCTATTGACCAATTTTTTGCTCAACCAAATAAGCACGCAGTACAAAGTCATGCCATTTGTGTACTTTAAATAACCAATCAAAATAAATCAAATTACATACCAGCAGCCAACTGGAAGTCAGCAGCACTTGCTTGTCAATCATCAACAAATTTTAGTGGTTATGGGTTACGTATCATGATTGGCCACAGGTTTACAGAGTGCACCATTCTGCTATCATCATAATTGCCTTGCTGGTTTTCTCACTGGTGATATCTTTACACATATAACGATAACTTGCATACACCTTCATATTTCAGCCAATAAATTGAGGGATTGTAATGCACTGTAACCTATATTTCAAATATACTTTAATTAATTTTAAATTGTCTTCAATTTTATAAGCAATCACTGATTTAAACCTCTCAAGTTACTCTGAATTTTATAAGCAACCAGTATGCTTTAACTTGCATGGTATTCGTGTAAAATCAGATAGCTCATTCATAGAATGAAAGGTAATATGCTTTAATATTGCTATGATTAACAGCTTAATAACCTCAGATTTGTATCAGCCATCCAATGCTTGAGATTTGATTTAAGTGACAAAATAGCATATAATGAATAACTAATATTAAATCATGATTTATACAATATTACTAATAAAGTAAATTTAACTAATTATATTTGATTATCCTATAACAAAGAAATCAAACTATTATTTTTGAATAAATATATAAATTAAATATTACTATGTAGATAATCGTAATACGCAAATTAAATAGAAACAATTTTAAAAAACCAGAATCTTGATTAAATTTAGATAACAAAACTATAAACAAATTTATCTGTTCTTAAAATGTCACAACATAATTTTATTGTTATTTGTCCATTATTTGATATGATAAAAGTTTAAAGCAAATTAATATTTAATAAAAAACAAATGTTGTAGATTGTTTGATATATAATTATCTTTTATATTCTTTTAACCGTAAATGATAATTGTAATTTCTATCATTAAAAAAATGGAACTAAAATAATTTACATTATGATATAGTAAATAAGTAATTTAAATAAATTAACTTCACTTATCCTATGATTGTATCTTTGGTGCTGAGCGAAACATGCACAAATCAGAATATTGCCTGACATCCATCACTCTTGACAACCTCCCAAAAAATATTCTGAAACATTTTTTCATATTCTTTGCAATAGTATTGTTCATCGGACCAGCCTATACGAACCACACTAAAAAATGTGATATCCTGACCAAACGAATCATGGATTCTTCACACCCGCAGAGATAAATATGAAAAACACTTTAACACCTTTAATTATTTGGTGGATTTATGCAGCAAAAAAACTGACTGCAATCAGTTAGTTATACATTTTTATTTTTATTAATTACTATTTTGCTTTGTTCACATTATCTTTGCCGTTATCAGATTTTGACTGGGTTCTTTATTGCAAGTTAGCAACTAATTGTCCTTAACTACTTAAACAGGTCCTTCCTCTGTTGCTGAAACACAATGTCATACACCTAAATAGAACAGATGCTAGACTTGGAAATAATGGTCCACTTGCTGAGATTCAGAAACTACAATGCGGAGTAAAATTCAATGCTCTGAGTTTTACTACTCAGATAAAAGAACTTGGCAGTAGTATACATTATACTTGGAAAATTTAAGCGTTACTTTCTTTTAAATAGGCTACATTATAAGAGTAGTATACAATATACATTATATTTTCAATCAAATAGGTTGCATCAGTTGATCAAAGTATAGTAAATATGGTGTTCACATGCATGTAAAAGCTTGGAGTTGGAATGGTGCTAAGGTTTCTGGTATAAGTTACTCCTTCAGAATGTGGATAATTATCTTGGGGTTTTGTCTTTATGATCTTTAAGTTTAATGTGTTAAGCTGTTTCAATTTTGGTCTTCAGCAAAGGTGTAAAAATATATTCATGAACTATTGATTAATATGAATGATTCAACACCTATAGGATATGAAGAGGCTTTTGGTGTAGTGATAAATTGTTGATTTCTGAATCTGATGCAGGTTGGACTTGATATTTGACCATTTAATTAGGCTCAAGCCATACCCAATATCAAGTATACGTAAAAGTTTCAAATGTTTTTAAATATATTATTTTATTATTTTCCATAAAAAATACACTACTCTGCAACATGCATGACTCGATATTTTGACTTGCAAGCAATTAAGAGACAGTCATATTTTTAATTCTTCTGAAAATATATATGGCATGCATCAAACTATCGTGAGTTTAACTTCAATCACATGACATGAAACATGCTAGTCAAAATAGCTAGTGGGTGGCAGCAGTATGAAAAATAAGCACATTTTAAATGCTTGTCAGGTCAGAAGGTAACAATAGAATTGCTTAAGGACATGGTAAACTATGTTTTTCTCTTCTTCTATAATAACTGGTTCAAGTTCCCCAGATATTTACACCAAGTATATTGACAGCAGAAGTAGGATTAAAAATAAGAGTATATTTTCAATGGCAACAAAGCTGAATTCTTGTAGGAATTGTTGAGCAGAAGAAGGTAACAATAGAATTGATTAAGGACATTTTCCAAGGCTAAACATATATGACAGCTGCAGTAAATTAGAACAAATGACTGTTACTCAACTACAATATAAAAACTACAAATTAATATAGATAACATTTCTTTATAAATAACTGTTACTGAGCACGCAAATATGTCAAATGTCTGTAATAGCTACATTGCATACTTCATTAATCCCAATACAATGTCTACTTGATTAATGCAAAAAAAGACATAACTGTCATCAAATGACACAAAATGCAACGCCAAATCAAGAATTTGTTACTCAGTCTTGATATGTTTGGCCACCTTAGCAGAAGACATTTCAATTTGTGACAAATCTTCAAATGCAGTGATATCCAATTCAGAATCAGATGGCAGCAAATTGCGCTTTACCGGCGTTATGGACTCATTCGGGTTTCCATCATAATCACCACTGGCTGAGAAGGTTTGCTGCATGAAAATACAATAAATATTGATTAATCATTGGCATCTTGAAATTTAGTTTGAAAATACAAACACCACAAGAACCAACAGTTGACATTGTGAACAACCTCATTGGTCTGCTGCGGCAAAGATATGGATAGATCAGCTTCATCCTTCAACATAATACAAAGAAATCATATAGTAAGTAACGAACTGAACATTTATAATACTGTTCACAACCCATATACAAAAGTTGTAACATAAATAAACAAACATTTACCTGAATTGTAGAAAGCCGTGTGATCGCGAGGTCGCACTCGGTCAAATTAATACAGATTAAATGTAGTACTAGGAAGTGACTCCTAGGTCGTCTCTCAAGGCAATTGTCTATGTTTAAGGGATTAAACGTGCAAGGGGGTTTTTGACAGAATGCAGGATTATATAAAATAAAATAAAACAGAAACACGAAATTAATTGCAGTGATTAAAACAAGTCAGACCCTTCGAACAGATTGCGCCTCTAATATCCTCGGTTCACGAAAGATACTGTTCTACTTAATCCTTATCAGTCCAGATTAATCTACTAAGCGAAGATTAACCTAAAACGTCATTACACGAATTAAGCAAACGTGAACCTCGTTAGGGCAACTCTCAGGATTAAGCAACCTGAGATTACTGAATCAATCAACTCAGAATCATTAAGCATGATCCTAATTCGAAAATACAGCACAGAAACCCAAACAAGGAAGAACAAAGCAGAATACGAATTGCAACACAGAGAACCTCCATTGAAGATCTGCAATTTGTCCTAGGGTCCAACTAGGGTTTAGCCTTCCATGAAATTGAAAATAGCAACAGAAACACAAATTGGAACGAAACTGAACATTAAACAAAATTCAAAAACAAAATCGAACAGAAACGAAATAGCAGAAAATGAAAACGAATTTAGAAGGAACAGAACGAAAATAAACACTGAATTAAAATGCAAATGTATTCTGAACAGAGAAAGCAGAAAATGAAAAAATGCTTAAACCTTAAAACGAAAATAGTGTTGTGTCTTGTGACTGCATGGGCACAGTTTCCCAAATATATGGTGACTGCTCTCACAAACGAAAATGGGCTTTTTCCTAACAATTTTAGCCCAAAAATCACTAAAATAAAATAAAACGAAAATAAGCTGCTGATGTGGAAAATGATGCTGACGTGGCACTCCAATCTTCAAGTCCAAAAATTAATTCCAAGTCCATTTAATTATTAATCTGCCCTGAAAAATCAAATAGGAATAATTAAACTTAAAATAATCCAAACTAATTAAAATCTGAATTATCGGTCCAATTAAGTCCTAAATGAGAATCAGTGCAAAATATAAACAATTAAGCACAAGTTAGGGATTAAAATGAGTACAGAAAGATGAGTAAATAGTGGTAAATAGTGACTCATCACCGTGACATAACACTGCTGACTACCATTTCATCTTCGGATATTTGTGACACAAAATGACGTTTATTACCAGGCACAAATTTGAACCTAAAGGCCAATGTTTTTCCTAGCATACGATCCAGAGCCTCTGGCACATCTCTTGCATCAAACTCTCCCTCCTACGATAACAAAAATGTAATTTACATCACATAGGAGTCCACCAAATCAGTTATCATATTGACAACATATATTATTATGATATAAAATTTAGATTATCAATAACCTCAGCAATAATTTTCTTTATAATCTCATCTGCACTCTCTTTAATTAATGTATACGAATCACGATCCCACAAGGTGAAAATGGCAGATTTAGATTGTTGAGTGACACGAACATCAATACGATTCCTATGATACAAATTTCCTAAATTAGAGAAATTTCAGTTAGAGAAAATGAGTTCTATACATAAATAGAACCGAGCCTACCTCGGCATAGTGGCTGCACTTTGATTACCACACCCACCACAAATAACAGGCAACTCCAATGAATCAACCTTTTTGTTACACTTGGGACATGCATCATAAACCCAGCCATTTGCTATAAGCAACTTCTGGATGGTATCCACAGTGACAACCATACATTCCTGTTGTAAAGTTAATAGATGTGATGACAAAGGCTGAATGTAGCTCGAGAAAAAATCTAAATAAAGAAAATCAGAAGGTTAAAAATGCACCTTTTTTAGTTGGGCAATCTCAAATAAATTATGGACTTTTGCATTGTGCAGGAAACGATCTCCATTTGAATACTGAGAAGAACCTGAAATCTGGCTAGAGGTTTGTGTATAGGAAACCAGTGTTGACTGGGTTGGATCCATCCTGTATAATTAAATTAAACATAACTCAAACTACAACATTATTGTGGTAAAGAGTAAATAACATGAGACATTGGATAATTACAAGGTCATCAATCGATCCTTGAACTCAATGATTTCCTTCATGCTGCTATTTACAAATATCTGAGAACCATACATCGAATTTTGGATTGAAATAGGATAAGGACCTGTATTCAAACAACAAAGTTAATCCACTATCTGTTTCATAGTTATTATATGTATACTACAGCATAAGGTTATAGGCTAGTGACTACTGTAGATTCGATAATTATCTGTGAACCAACGGCTAATGGTCAATGACTACTTTAAGACTGCCCTGACTCATTTGTCACTATTAGATCTGGCCCATTTTATGTTAGGTACCAAACGATCCAAATTATTAGAAAACCCTTGAATGATGATAATTACCAATCGACCCTATGACCAATTTTCTCATTGTTCATCACCTCAAGTAAGATCCATTTTCAGACCTTAGCATTCGAGAATCATTTGTTCTAGCAATAGCCAGTACCAACAAATATGCCAAAATTGATCAAACTATCATCATCCACAGCATCTGATATTAAACATAACAGCTTGTTGATTACAGAATAATGAGCTAGAAATATATTTTTTTTTGGAAGAACTAATAAGGAAAAGCTGGGTCTAAAGTAAAACAGACATCAAAGATTAAATTAACAATTCATTATTGAAAAATGCTACCAATAGAACTGTCATCATGAATACCACAAATAATTTCACTTTCACCCCAACAGGTTTGCCACAAAAAGAACAGCTAACTGCGAGAAAAGTTAACTGCAAGAAATAGTTCGTATCACCTCTTGAAATAAGCCATCTGACAACCTCTGTGTTATAGGAGGGCTGTGATTTATTCAAAGAAAACAAAATATTTGCCATAGGCAACAAACCTCTAGCTTCTTTGATTTTTGCGATAGTGATCACCAACACCACAGGTCCAGTCTTATGTTTATCAAGACACTCCTTAAGTTTGATATCATGTTCCTCCCACAACGTACAATTTATATCAGTTCCACTGAAACATAATAACCACACAAAAGAATCACAAATCAGATATGAAAACAGGTGTGGTATCTTTTAAAAAACTGGTTGAGGCAGTCAAAAATACCATTCATCCTTCATAGTAAAAGAGACTTTCTTTGGCTTCCCATCAAGGTTCCAATGACCAATTTCAATTAACTCACCAATAACATCTTCAACCATAAAGCATAATCAAGCACCTTCACAAAAAAAAAAAATACAGGAAAGAAGATAATTAAACACTTACAACCCTCTGTACCTATTAAATAGTCTGATGTGGCAGAGCCATCTAGAATCGAATCAAACTTTGTGAATGAGTATTTGGCAAGAGGCATTTCAGGCAGGTCATGTGGTGTAATTTTAGTGGCTTTAAGTAGGTTAATTTTGAACCCATGGTTGGTTGCCTTGTAGTGACCACTATTCTTTTCGACTTCAAAGTTTTGGATAACGTAAATTTGTCCAATCTCGAAGGTGTCCTTCACCATTCCCATATCAACATTTTTCATTTGAGCCAGTATTTTACCACCCTGATGAAGGAACATTTCAGGTCATAGTTTAATAACTTGTGTGACATCATAAACTAACAGCAGCACATAGTCACAAAATGCTTTCGCATTTGTAAATAACCATACCTCCTTGTCCATTAATATAAGCTCAACAGTATGCCTACTTGACCTGGGAATAGTCCACAAGTTTATAACCCACACAACAATTTTCCATGTTTCCTTTTCATCATTGATTTCAGATATCAAATTCAGCCTACGTAACACTATTGTTGAACAAACAACATGATGTGGTTACTACTCATAAATGTAATGTTATATAATCAGCCAAAATAAATCAGACAAGTACAGTTTAAATAAATAAGTAGGATATGTTGATTACCACCCGCCATTGAGCTTATGCCAAAGCTTACTGGATCAATCTATTTATATGAGCCTATAACACAACACAAAAACCATGAATATCAACAAAAACTGTTGGAACAACTAATGCAAGAGGATAAGAACCCAAAAAAGAAACAAACAGAGATCGAACATACATGCAAAAGGATAAGAACCAAGAAAAGAAAGAGACAAAGTATATCCACCATATAAACGAATAAACAGACCATATACATATCAATATTGGGACGGTGATGAATACCTTGTATCAAAACCAACACAAAAACGATGAGAGTGAAGAAGGAGACAAGCAGAATTTGGCATCGGTTTATACATGCAAAAGCAAAAGAACCAAGAAAACAAAGAAAGGAGATGGAAGAGGAAAATGCTCACCAAAATGATGAAGAGGCGAGGGAAAGAGAAGCTCTGTGTAAGGTACCGTAACAGAGTTAACATCCAGCTTTGTTGAACCACAAATCAGCAGGTAACGTAATACAGCAAATGTCAGATTAACATTTTGAAATTTGAATGATGAAGAGTGTGTGAACAACTTCCCATCGTTAGCTTCAACACTGCTTGCAGAGGTCTTCATGTAGAGGTCTTCAGTGGTTTGCATGTCCCAACAGAGGCTTGGAATGGCTAAGAAAATGAGACGAAATGCAGAGCTGCCATGTAGCATCCCAAGCTAACTTTTCTTGTGAGCCTGCCAGCTGGATTTCAAAGCTGAAAATGCACCACACCTGGACACGTAGACAGAAAATGTTGTTTTATTACTGTATAGATTTTGAGCTCAAAATCTGTTATTCATTGTATCTAATAATAAAAGAAGTAAAGAGATCTTCAAGTAAGATGGAGAATAGATTTTTGTAAAAGAATCTTTAACATCTGTATATTATTTAAAAAAGAATAAATTTTTTTCTCGTTCTCTCCCTAATATATCAAAATGAGATATATCATTAAAGAACAAAATGGGAGGGATATTGAGAGATATTCAATCCTACATGACAATGAGATTTATCAAAAAATGGTTTAAGATCTCAATTTAGGATCTACCACTCAAATTGCTCTTAATATATATATATATATATATATATATAAGTTAAAAATTAAGGTTATTTGTCCTTTGATACTATTTTGAATTAAAAAATATATAAATCAAATAAAAAAATTAAGTGTGACATGGTTTAATTTAACTTAAATTAATTATGAAATTTAAATTAAACCAAATTAATTTTTTATAATTTAATTTAATTTTTACATTTAAAGATTCTGATAATAAACATTAAAAAATTTAAAAATATTATTAATCAGACAAAATTTAAATAATAACTAATTTAATAATCAGATATAAAAAAAATTAACGATTAAACATAAAATAAAATTATTATTATTTTCAAATTAAATAATAATCATTTATTTAAAGTTAACATTTATTTCAAAAAGAGTATCTTTGAAGGAACAGGGGAAGTCATGGCCCCCAAAACATTTTCAGAAGTGCATATATACATATATTATATTAAAAAAAATATGAAGGATTTTACATTAAAGAAAAAATATAAAAGATATTACACTGACTCGCACCCTCTGTCTTAATGTGTTTATTGTTTTTGTTGTGTTGGGTCTCAACTTTCGATATATTTTTAGTGAACAGGGAGCGAGAATGTGGGAAAATCAAATGGCTAATGTTAATGTGTCTTTCCCACATTAGCTTATTAGCAAATACCATGAAATATCAAAGTCTAATGTTATATGGTGCAGAAAATTGCTTACATGTTTGACTTTATTCCTTTTAGCAAATTGTTTTACTTGAATTTTCATAAATTAAGACAATATAAAATAAACTTATCCAAATTAATTTAATAAAAGTATCTCATTCTACTCTGATTTGATTTAGTAGGAGATTTTATTCATTTACTATAAAGTAATATATCAAATTAATTCTTAACACAATGTATATTGAATGACTTAATTTTTTGAATTATAAAAATATCATTTAGTTTATAAAATTATTAAATACCAATCGTTTTAATTTTTATAATTTAAAGATTAAAATGACTATCTTTTAATAATATTAGAAATTAAAATAACTATCATTTATTAGTTTTAAAGATTTTAGGATAATATTCTTATGTAACATTAAATATAAATAAAATGATACTTGTATTTTGGTCTCGTCAAAATATTTCTGCATCTGCCACTTGTTTTCAAGTTCAAGTTCAATGATTGTACTTCAAAAAAATTATATTATTTTATTTCCAACCATGAAACCTTAAAAAATAGATATCTAACAACAAAATACTAAATTTAACCATAGTTTGTTGGAGTATTCACATTATGGTTTGGTTTAGTTATTTTCATATATTAAACCCCAAATCAAAGTGAATTACGTGGTTTGACAAATAAAAAAAATCAAATTAATTTTATGCAATTTTTTATATTTTGGATCAATTTTCAGTTTTAAGCTTAATTTGGTTTGATTTTGAATGTTTGTAATTTAAATTAAACTAAAATATATTTTTTGTCTCTATAAAAATTTAAAATTTCTTTTGGGTAAAATTATGTTTTAAAATTAATATTAGGGGTAAGATTATGTATGAAAGTTAGACTAATCATGTATGAAAATTATAAATAAAAAAATTTATTAGGGTAAGATTATGTTTTAAAATTAATATTAGGTAACTAAAAATGTCAAGTTTTATTTCTTTTTTTTTCTAGAAGAAGATTTTTTGTTTCTGTAAGAAAATTGTTAAAATGTAAGTGTGCATATTAAATATGTAATAAATTAATATAGTATTATAAACTATTTATCTATTCAAAAAATATTAATAATGCCAATTTATTTTAGCAAAACCTATCTATTATGCTATTTATGTTCTATCTATTTTATCAATAAATGAATGCACAATTGAAATTACTCATCTAACCTCAATTGAAATTTTGACAATTGTCCAAAAGTATGGTTACAAGTGTCATTCAATAGTACATTATAGTATTATATTGTCGATCTCTCTCACGAAAACAACAAGATACATCCAACTCCTAGGCTTCCTTCATTCTCTCTCTTTTTCTCTTTTACACTTCCTTCTCCCTATCTCTGTTGATCCCACTTAGCCATTGCGCCACCACTTCTGTGTCGCCTTCTCCACCAAATCCTTCTCCTCTGTCTTTCTCTTTCTCCATCTTCTCCTCTCTTTTTCTTTTTTCTCTTATCTTTCTCTTTCTTCCTCACCGAACCACCATTGTTGCCTTCCTCAACCTTTGGTTTTTCTTTTTTAAGCGATCTCTTTAAATCTTCCAGTCTGATTTTTGCACGATTTTGGTTAGGGTTTGATCGTTTAAAGAGACAACAACCAAATGTCATCTTTTTGAAAGCACTTTGGTAACTCTCTTTTATTTACCTCATTTTTTTTAAAATTTTTATATATTCTTGATTGCATTTTGAGTTGTGGTCCCTTTTTTGTTCTCATTTGTTGACGATTTTTTTGTCCGTTGATGTTAGGGTCTAAGTGGGGCAAAAAAATGAGGCTTTTATATATATTGCAATTTTTACCTCTATGCTTTCACTCTACATTGAAAGTTGATGTATGCAAATATTGTTTTATCCTCTTGCTTTGACATTCGATGTGCTGCTTAGTTTATGGATTGGGATTGCAATTCAACTTCAGAGTATATTTTTTTACTTTCTTTGACTATGTATGACACTGATTTTTGTAAAATCAACATTCTTTATTGTTTTAAACTACATATCTTTTGACAATTTATTATTAAGTTTATGTCTTGAAGGTAATTTTATTGGTGGAAAAATTATAAGTTTATCTTGAAGGTCATTCTTTACGTGCAATGGCTTTTTTGTTTTTCTTAATTTTAATTTAACAAATTTTGCTACCTAGTTTCTTATAAGCATTTCTGGAAATCTTGAGACTAAGTCTTTTTAAAATGATTTTTATTTTTTTATTTCTAAGATACTTATTGATTAATTTCACGAGGAAACCTATAATGGTATAATTCTTAAATTATTCTTGATGAAGGAAAATGGTTTTCTTTTCAACCTTTCACGTGTTTGCAGTCTTTTAATTTGTTCCTATTATTAACTAAAATTGAACTTTATATCAGTTCAATAGCATCTAACTATGTCATCGTTGATGCAATTGAGTGCCCATCTAAATTGAACTTAAAAGAAAGCTTTTAAATTGATTTGTTATGTTGTAAATTTTAATCACTAAATACAATTGATTACACGAATCAATTGATATGAAATAAGATTATTGTCGAACTCATGATTTTAAATTTAAGTCCTAAAATGTAATTATGTTAATTATTTAGAATAAAGTTTTGTTGTTTATAATAATTATACTTATTCAATTCAAGAATGATTGTATGTCTATGAAGGATACTCTATATAAAAAATCTTTTTTAATTAAATCTAAAATTTTATTTGAAAATATATTACACTTAATTTTTGTAATTAACTTATAAAATGATATATTGTTTTATAAATTTATTAATTAGACATATAAGTATTATTTTGAAAATTTTGTTTCATTTTCAATCATGTTAATTTTTTAAAATTTTAAAAGTATAAGATGTGTTTCTATTGTTTGATTTTGATCAAAATATTTTAATTCTATCTCATATTTAATTATTTATTTTTTAAAAAATAATTATATTAATAAAAAATCATAACAACCAGCTTAATCCGTATATTTGTAAGGGTCACTTACTAGTTTAAGCATAAAGTATATCAGTATATGACTTTATTTCAACAATATATATATACACACTATGGGCACAACATGGACAGGGTACTAGTATTTGAGTAAATCTGATATAAGTACTTTGAAAAATATCATGTATATGATCATCACAAAATTGAAAACTCATATATATATTAATAATATGGAAAAAATCAACGGGAACAAAAATTTCAGAATTCATTATTTAAAGACTTACTTAAATATTCTTGAATACAGGAGAGTGTGACAAGGATGAAGAGTATTAGGCAACGATAGGTAAGCGAGAAAATTTTTGGAAGAAGAAAGATAGACAAAGGTTAAGGGTAAAAGGTTGATGCCCCCTCCTTTCTTATTGATAGCTATTTATAGATACATGAAGGGGCCGAATTTGTTCTCCGGATTCCAAACTTAACACAAAAGTACAGAAACAGTAAAAAGTAAACAGTACATCAGGTGTATTTACAAGAACATATATCCTTAACAGTATCTTATCATCTTTATTTGTCAACACTTCTGATTGACTGTTTGAGATTTCCATTATCTTCTATCCTTTATTCAGAAAATTCTTCTTTGGAGAAATAATCCAACATATGCCTATTTTTGTGATAAGGATTAGTGCTGGAACTACTACCTTCATCTTTTATTGATTTCTGATCTTGTTGAATTCCTTTCATTCTTTGTAATTTTTCTTCAAATTCCTCTTGAGATGTTGTTGTTGCTAGCTCAGCCATTATTTGACTTTTTTGGGCTAAAAACAGGGCTTCTTTATCTGCATCTATGTCTATCTGACTTCTTGGAACTTTATTATTTCTGGCCCATTGTAACATTTTCTCTTTACTTATTAATTTTATATCAAATTTCTTCCACCACTTTATTTTTACTTGTCTTGAGAAGAAATATAAATCAATGACATTATCTGCCCTGACATATGTATATGTCCAGCTCATAATCCATGTTATTCCTTGGGAGGCTATAAATGATAAAAATTTATATCCGTCTACAAAAGTGGTATTGTCTATGAAGATCTTGTATAATTCTTCTACCTCGGGCGGAAAAATCTCTCTCATGAGACCAAAATTATAGAACCATCTAATAAACCATTTTGGGAACTTTAAAGATATTCCTTTTTTGAACCAGAAAAACCAGGAGTGTTTATCTGGTTTTAAGTATAAAACATTATTCCAGGCAGTCATATAATCATAATATGTATACTCTTGGGGAACAAAGGTTCTGGAAAATCTTTTGGGTTTATGTAAGGGTTGTCCCCAATCAATATCTGAGAGCACATTAAGAATTTTGAGTTTGGAAAATTGGACTATCCCATTATTGTCTTCGTTATGAACTAATTCTATTGAGTCTGTATCAATAAGAATGAATTCATAAAATATTCTGGTTTTATTGGTATCTGGGCAAGGATATGGAAGATCTTTAGGAAATATTTTATTAGCTAAATCTACAGGAGGTAGTTTTAGCCAGTGTTTTTCTGCTATCATAATGGACAAGGTATTTTCTTTTTTAACATAATATGGATCTGTATCAGTATTAGTTTTGAAAGGTCTGTATTTGGGATTTTGAAGAGGCTGGTTTATCAAAATCTCTTGGTCCTACTAGGGTATTAATATATTGTAAGGGGGTATATCTATTTGTATGAGGTGCAGGAGCTTGTACCACATGAGATAAAATATTAGGTCTTAGATTTGGATTGGTTATTAATCTGGAAGATCCAGTATTTGCCAAAGGCATTATTGATTTATCTAAACCTTTATTTGGATCCAGTGGGGATCCATATTGATCTTTGGTCAGAGGCTTTTTATCTTCTCTTTTGCTCATTCTGATCCCTGTAAAAATTTTCTTGTTAAAAAATCCGGTAAAAAATTATTTTCTCCCTTTATATGTTCTATATCAAAATCAAAACAAGCTAATAAACTTTGCCATCTTGCAAAAATATGTTTAGAAACTAAATTTTTAACATCTTTTTATAAAACTGAAGGAGCTGCTTTACAATCAGTTCGAATCAAAAACCTTTTATTAAATAAATCATCTTGAAAATTTTGTAAACATAAAACTATAGAAAGTATCTCTTTTTTAACAACAGAATATTTTTTCTGAGAAGGATGTCAAATACCCGAATGATATCTGACAATTTGTTCTTTGGAATTATGAGAGACTCTTTGTTTTAATATTCCCCCATATCCTATCTCTGAAGCATCAGTTTCTACTATCAAAAAAGCTGAGGAATCTAGAATTCCTAAATAAGGAAGGGTTTTTACTATTTGCTTAATTTTCCTAACAGCCTTGGTCATGTCTTCCGACCACTCTGGAGGAGTTTTTCTAAGTCTATCATATAATGGAGCGCATTCAATTCTTATTTTATGAATAAAATCTACTATATAATTTACACAACCTAAAAATCTTTGTAATTGTTTTTTATCTTTAATTTCATCTGGAAATTTTTCTGTAAATTCTATTGATCTTTGTATAGGTATGATAGTTCCTTGATATATTTCATATCCTAAAAATCTTATTTTTGTTTCAAATAGTTTTATTTTCTTTTCAGAAACAACTAATCCATTTTCTTTGATAATTTTTATGAATTTTTCCAAATGTTCTATATGCTGATTAGTAGTTTTTGAGTAAACTAACACATCATCTAGATATACTATAGTAAAATGAGAATGTTTATAAAATATATCATTCATTATATTTTGATATTCACTCGGTGCATTTTTTAATCCAAAGGGCATTACATTCCATTCATAATGTCCAAAAGGTACTACAAAAGCAGTTTTATATTTGTCTTCCTCCTTCACCGTAATTTGATAATATCCAGATTTCATATCAAATTTGGAAAAAAAATAGAGGCATTATGTAACCTTTTAATTAAATCAGGTTTATTAGGTAAAGGATATCTTATCCATTTTAATACTTTATTTAATAGCTTATAATTAATTACTAATCTAAGAGTTCCTCGTTCTATTTCAGATGCTTTCATGACATAAAATCCTGAACAACTCCAAGGGGATTTAAAAGGTCTTATTAATCATTTTTCCAAATATTCATTGATTTCTTTTTTACAATATTCTAAATATTATTGATTCATTTGTATTGGTCTTGCTTTAGTAGGAATATTTTTTTCATTAAAATTATCAATATAAGGTAATCCTACTTCATATTTTTTCCTATGTCAAAATGCTATAGGATTGATTTCACATATTTCTTTTTTAATTTTTTCTTCAATTTTATTTTTCTTTTCTTTAATTATTTTATTCTGTAATTGTTCTTCAATTCTTTTATATTGAAGTTCTTTATTTAACATATTTATCTGTTTTATTTTATTTTGAATTATACCTACTGAAGAATTTTTTACTATATTTAATTCTCTTTGTCTAGGAGGATTTATAAATTCAAATATAATTGTTCTTCCTATTACTTCAGTTATTAATCCTTTTTCAGTTACTTGAAAATGATATAATAAAGATAAAAATGGTGTTCCTAAGATTATCTCACAGTTCATGTTTCTTATTAATATAAAGGAGGTATTATAGCATATTCCACTTTTACATATTTTTGCGTTTGATAATTTATATTTAATATTCATTTTTGATCCATATGCACTAGATATATTTTCTACAGACTTCTCATAATATTTGGTAGGTATTAATCCTTCTTGTATATAATTTACATTTGCTCCAGAGTCTATTAAAGCTATAAATTTAAAAGTTTCTTCCTTAATTACTAAATTTATTTCACAATGCCACTTATGGGTTATAATTAAACTTAATAAATTAATAAAATTTTCTTCTTTCTATGTATTTTCAGGACTTTGATGTACTCGCCATATTTTCTTTTTGAGATCTTATAATATTATTTCCTTCTAATTCTAAAATCTTATATTCTAAAGTTATATCATTTTGTTTTAATTCTCTTATTTCTTGTTTAAGAATTTTTATTTCTTCCTGTAAGTCTTTTAAAGTAACTTGTTTGCTTGGTAAAAATCTATTATAAATTTCTTTCA
>PYAF01000010.1:222639-243285 GCA_007407185.1 Glycine tomentella
TGTTGACACTGCCATTTTCAAGCCAGCAGTGGATCGTCCGAGTGGATCAGAAATTGTTATTGTTGTTATCAGCCGATTGGTTTATCGGAAGGGAGTTGATTTGCTTGTTGAAGTCATTCCAGAAGTATGCCGATTACATCCCAATGTGAGTTGATGATAATATTGTTAGTTTTTGTTTTGCATAACTAGGAAATTTGGGTCCTGACTTCTTAATTGGAAGAAATGTCAATAAGCTAAAGCCCCCTTTCAGAATGCTTTAGCTTTATATTATGGTGCTTAAAGTTGCAAACTTTAGGGTTTGGTAAAATCTCTTTATGGGGCTTTTTCTGTTGCTCTGAACAATTATATTATAGATGCTATTGAGAACATAGTTACTTGGGGCTGCACTCAAACAGTTAGTATATATACATTTCTTTTGAAGATTAATGAGATTCAGCCCAATGTAGGGAGGCCCCATAAGGTCTACACTTGCAGGCCCAAAGGTCCCAAAGGCCAAATAGCTTAGCTTCAATTCTGTTAGGAGGGATGAGAGTGGAAGTTAATTAGAAGAGAGAAAAGTTTTGCTAAGAGTCTGTTATTAGAAGAGGGTAGGGGAGTTGTAAGGCACAGAGGGAATTGATTAGGATTGGGAGTCTAGAGTTATTCTCTGACTTGGGGGGAGCTCTGCTCTTAGATTATTATTTGTATTTCCTTCTGATAGGAGTAGGAGGTGGGGTCAAGTGTACCAAAGGAGGGACAATTAGCAAAATACAGTTAGTTATAACTAACTGAACTGTTAAACAGTTAGTGGGTGGGTCAGTATAGATATATTGAGGCTGGGTAAGTGCAGGGGGATCGATATTGTAAGAGGAGGCTGAGTACCTCGAATACTCATTTGTAGTAGCTGCTGTTACATTCTTCCAAGCAATAAAATTTATTTGTCCCTAAATTCTGAACCAATTCCTATCAACTGGTATCAGAGCTCCGATCTTGGAGCTGTGGGTTGATTAATGGTGCAGAAAAGCAACGGGAGAATGGAGGCGAGGATGGAGATGATGGAACGAGCTATCGAGGAGACGCGCGATACTATGGAAATGCGTTTGCCATCCTTGGAAGACGCGATTCAGAAGCTTGCGGCGGTGTGGGAGCAACCAGCTGCGGTGGCGAAGGCCAGGGAGGAGGAATTGTGAGCCAAAAGCAAGGAAAATGTCGGAATAGGGGGTAGTAGGTGGCGGAATCTTGAATTACCTCTTTTCATGGGTGAAGATCCGTTGGGTTGGCTTTCCAAAATGGAAAGATACTTCCGACTGCAATTTTCACGGGAGGAGGATAAGCTGGAGGCAGTGATGATGCCGATGGAAGGGGAGGCACTGGGCTGGTATCAATGGTGGGAATCTTGGAACCCAAACCATTCTTGGGAAGGGTTCAAGATTGC
Source organism: Glycine tomentella (assembly GCA_007407185.1). Taxonomy (NCBI): domain Eukaryota; kingdom Viridiplantae; phylum Streptophyta; class Magnoliopsida; order Fabales; family Fabaceae; genus Glycine; species Glycine tomentella. The sequence goes on from PYAF01000010.1 coordinate 224,054, forward strand.
TGTTGCTCAAAGGTTCCAAGGGGCTAATCTAGGAAGCCCATTTCAGCTGCTGTTAGCTTTGAAACAGGAGACAAATGTGCAAGAATTCATTAGCCATTTTGAGAAATGTGTAGGGACAGTGAAAGGGCTGGAGTAATCTTTTTTAATGGAAAATTTTCTCAAAGGATTGGAGGAGGAAATTAGCACTGAAGTGAGATTGCATGAGCCCAGGAGTTTGATGGATGCCATGAGCAAGGCAAGGCAAGTGGAAGAGAAGAATAGGGTCTTGGGAAATATAAATAGGGGTTACAGCAAGGGGTTCAATGTGCAGAGGCCCAGTTTTATGAATCAGAAAAATGGAAAAGAAGGGCCAATTTACAATAGTAAGCAAGCTGAACCAGTGCAAGGCAGTAGGGGAGGGGAGAATGAATGGAAGGGAAGAAGGCCATTCAAGAGATTGTCTCCTATAGAGGTAAGTGAGAAGATGAAGAAAGGAGAGTGTTTTACATGTGAGGAGAAATATCACCCCACACATGTTTGTAAAAATAAGCAATTGAGATTAATGTTGATGGGGGAGGAAGAAGATGATACAGAGGACGAAAGAGATGTGGAAGAAGGGAATGAACCTCATCAATTATCATTACACAGCATAGAAGGATTTACTACCAAGAAATCCTTGAAGCTGTGGGGCAGCATTAAAAACAGAAAGGTAATTATATTGATTGATTGTGGGGCTACTCATAACTTCATTTCCAGAAAGTTGGTGAAAAGAATTGGGTTAGAAGTGACACCTACAAGCCCATATTCTGTGGAAGTAGGGGATGGGCATAAGGTAAGGTGTAGAGGAGTTTGTAAAGCTTTGTCCATTGATCTGCAGGGAATGCAGATAATTCAGGACTGCTACCTGTTTGAATTAGGAGGAGCTGATGTGGTTTTCGGGGTGAAGTGGTTGGTTGGATTGGGTGAAGTAGAGGCTAACTTCGAAAAGTTAACTCTAACTGTGAAGGTGCAGGACAGAAAAGTGACCTTAAGGCTGATCCTGAATTAATAAAAGCTGCAATCAGTTTGAAGTTAATGAAGGGAACATGGAAGCAGGAGGATCAAGAGTATGTGGTTGAGTTGAAAACCATGGAACAAAAAGAACAAAGGGTGAATATTCCTGAAGTGATGGAATAGATATTGGAGGAGTTTGAACAAGTTTTTCAAGAACCTCAGGGTCTGCCTCCTAATAGAGGGAAAACTCATGCTGTGACCATTCAGCCAGGAAATAAAATCCCTAATTTGAGGCCCTATAAGTACCCTCACTACCAGAAGGATGAAATAGAAAAGCTGGTAGGAGAAATGCTGTCTGTGGGCATTATCAGACCTAGTACTAGCCCATTTGCTAGTCCTGTGATCTTAGTCAAAAAGAAAGATGGAAGCTGGCGGTTTTGTGTAGATTATAGAGCTTTAAACAAGATCACGGTGCCTGATAAATTCCCTATACCAGTTATTGAGGAGTTGCTGGATGAGATAGGGGGAGCTGAGTGGTTTACCAAGCTGGATTTAAGGGCTGGTTATCATCAAATCAGGATGAAGGAGGAGGACATTCACAAGACAGAGACAGGTTGTTTATGAGCCTCTTTTGGAAAGAAATTTTCAGGCAAGCAGGAACTCAATTAAAAATGAGTACTGCCTATCATCCACAAACAGATGGGCAGTCTGAAGTTGCTTATAGGTGTTTAGAGGCATATCTAAGGTGCTTGACTGGGTCCAAACCCAAACAGTGGGTAAAACATTTGGCTTGGGCTGAGTTTTGGTTCAACACTAACTTCAATATTTCTGCTAGAATGTCTCCTTTTAAAGCATTATATGGACAGGATCCACCATTGTTGATTATGAATGGAGATAGTCCTTCTAAGCTGGAAGAAGTAAATCGACTAAGTAGAAACAGAGATGAGCTGTTGCAGGAATTGAGGAGCAACTTGTTGAAAGCTCAAGATCAAATGAGAAAATATGCCAACAAGCACAGGAGCTGGTACTACAGGAAGGTGATTGGGTTTTTCTGAAATTGCAACCCTATAGAATGAAATCTTTAGCTAAGAAGCCAAATGAAAAATTAAGTCCTAGATACTATGGACCATATCAAGTACTGCAGAAGATAGGAGAAGTGGCTTATCAGCTGGAGCTACCAACTGGAAGCAAAATACATCCAGTATTTCATGTGTCTTTGTTAAAAAAGGCTATTAAACCCAGTTGTTCTCCACAGCCTTTACCTATGACCTTAAATGAAGAATGGGAGTTACAGGTCCATCCTGAAAGGATAATGAAGAGAAGGACTGCAGCAGATGGCAGAGAAGAAGTCCTAATTAAGTGGCAGGACTTACCACATCATGAAGATAGCTGGGAATGGGCTGAACATATGAAAAAGGTTTTTCCTCATTTAGACCTTGAGGACAAGGTCAATCTTGAAGGAGGGGGTATTGATAGGAGTAGGAGGTGGGGTCAAGTGTACCAAAGGAGGGACAATTAGCAAAATACAGTTAGTTATAACTAACTGAACTGTTAAACAGTTAGTGGGTGGGTCAGTATAGATATATTGAGGTTGGGTAAGTGCAGGGGGACCGATATTGTAAGAGGAGGCTGAGTACCTGGGATACTCATTTGTAGTAGTTGCTGTTACATTCTTCCAAGCAATAAAATTCATTTGTCCCTAAATTCTGAACCAGTTCCTATCACCTTCCTTTTATCTTTTTAATGCAAATTGCAGAGTCTCTGATAGGGAATACCTATCATTGGTGCTTCCATTGAGTTGTGATCCTCCTGCATATGCTAATGAGAATGGCATCACAAAGACTCAATGTTGTGGATGCGATTCTTAAATCCCACAGTGCCACGTTGAAGGAACCTTCCACCTAACTGAATTCTCTCCTGACCAGTGTCAGCGAATTGCTGAAGTTGGTCACCACTCTATGCATTGAGATGCGCGAAGGGTGTCAACGCATGCCCATCGGTGCTGCATACATGAACTCCTCCACCATGGGTTCATCTGCTTCTAATGATCCTCGACTTTTGCCTAAGCGTATCGAGCTTCCCTCATTTACAGGTGAGGATCCTGTCTGTTGGATTGCCAAAGACAAAATGTACTTCGCAGTCCAGAGAATGCCCCCGGAGTTGCAAGTTCAGCTCGCTCGGATCTGTATGGAAGGGATGACTTGGCACTAGTGCAAGGTTCTTTCCAATGCTCATCCTTTCTTGACTTGGGATTTGTTCAAACGTTCCCTGCTGGAGCGCTATAGTGACCATCACTAGGGCAATTGATTTTCACAACTCAAACTTCTTCAACACACCGGCTTGTTGGATGAGTACGTGGAGGCCTTTGAGGTTCTCATGGCCCAGGTCCCTCCGATGTCTGAGGAGTAGTATACTGGTTTCTTCTTGGGTGGCTTACGTGAGGATATACGCATGGAGGAGCTGACCTTCGAGCCCCCAAATCGGCTCCGCTTGATCTTGGTTGTTTTTTTGATCGAGCACAAACTGAACCACCCTATACCTTTTGGAATGAGCACAAGTTGGCGTAGCACGACCCCTGTTCGGAAACCATTCACCACCATAAACTCCATCCCAATCAATTCACCCCCTCCTTAGACAATGCGTATTGGTTTTCTTTGATGATATTTTGGTTTACTGCCCACTTGGCATGATCACTTATCTCATCTTGCTGACGCTTTGTCTATTTTATCCCATCATCAACTTGTTGGTAACCGTAAGAAGTGTCTCTTTGGCTTGACCTCTATTGAGTATTTGGGAGACATTCTCAGGGAGTTAACATGGATCTTTCGAAAGTACAAGCTGTTCTGGATTGGCCAATTCCTTGTACAGCAAAGAAATGAGAGGATCCTTGGGCCTCACAAGCTATTACATGAGATTCATAAAAGATTGTGGCAAGATTGCCCACCCTTGACAATGCTGACCAAGAAAAAGGGTTTGATTGGGGGGAAGACCAAGATCAAGCCTTTGTTGATCTTGAACACCACCTTGCTACCTTTCCGGTATTGACCTTGCCCGACTTCACCAAAGAATTCTTCATTGAATGTGACACTTCAGGTTGCGGTATTGGGGCAGTTTTAATGCAAGACCGCCAACCAATCGCTTACTTCAGCAAAGCCCTTTCTGCTAGGACTGTGTCTAAGTCTGTGTATGAAAAGAGAATCATGGCGTTGGCACTCTCGGTTCAGTGTTGGCACCATTACCTTTTGGGTAGGAGCTTCAACGTCTACACCAACCATAGCAGCCTAAAACATTTGTTGCAGCAGCGGATTACAACCTTGGATCAACAATGCTGGCTTTCTAAATTGATGGGGTTTCAATTTGAGGTGATTTACAAACTTGGCCTAGAGAACAAAGCGGTGGATGCTCTGTCCCGTCAATTTAAATCAGCTGAGCTTAATGTTTCCATAAGCCCATATTGGGTTGATTTCCTTACGTTTCGTGAAGAGGTTTTGAATGACTCGGATTTGGTTCGAATCAAGGGGGCTTTGCATTCCAACCCAGTCGCCATGTCTGATTATACTTTCAGAGATGGTTTAATGCTTTTCAAGGGTAGACTTATGTTGTCTAAGAGCTCCACCTTGATTCCTACTTTGTTGACTGAATATCATGATACAGTGACAGGAGGACACTCTGGACATACCAAGACTAACAAACGGCTGGCAACAACCTTCTGTTGGAAAGGTATGAAAAAGACAATAATGGAATATATCCATCGTTGTAATGTGTGCCAGCGGCATAAGTATCAGGCCATGTCACCAGCCGGTCTGCTGCAACCCATTCCCATCCCAGAGGTGGTTTGGGCATATATATCTATGGATTTTATTACTGGATTGCACCTTTTAGAGAGTTTCATCAGAGATGTGGCAAAACTGCATGGGTTTCTCAATTCCATTATCGATGGAGGCCCCCTCTTTCTGAGTAAATTTTGGGGGGAACTTTTCAGGCTTCAGGGCATGGTTCTGCGCATGAGCATCTGTGCATGAGCACCTCCTATCACCCCTAAACCGATGTGCAGATGGAAGTCGTGAATCGTGGTTTGGAGACCTTTCTTCGTTGCTTCACGTCGGAACAACCAACCAATGGTATTCCTGGTTATCCTGGGCAGAATTCCGTTACAACACTTCTTCCCATTCAGCTACCGCCAAATCTCCCTTTGAGGTGGTGTATGGTCGCCGACCCCCTACAGTGCTTTGTTTTTTGGTGGGTGAAACACAAGTTGAATTTGTTGCCTCTGTTCTCATAGACCGCGATGAAGCATTGTGTCAATTGAAATACCATCTGAACAGGGCCCAACAAACTATGAAGAAACATGCTGATGCTCACCGTCGACAGGTTACATATGCCGTAGGTGATTGGATTTATGTTAAGCTTCGTCCACATCGTCAACATTCAGTAGCCCGACGTATCAATCCAAAATTCTCTCCCCGATACTTCGGCCCTTTTCAGGTTATCTCCCAAATTGGTGAAGTAGCTAATAAGTTGAAGCTACCTGATTCAGCACGCATACATCCAGTATTTCATGTATCCCAGTTAAAGCGCTCTCTCAAACGCGGTTCTGTGGCTGTTGCTTTACAACCTGGAATGGATGTAGGGGGTCCTGAAATCCCTGAACCTGAGGCTGTAATCGCCACGCAATGGAGGCTCCACTTTGGAGTGGTTGATCCTATGGAAATCCCAAAACAGACGACTTGGGAAACTGCAGCTTCAATCAAGGACAAGTTTCCTTCTTTTTGCCTTCAGGACAAGGGAGATTTTTAGCGGATGGCATTGATGAGAACCAGCCCAATGTAGGGAGGCCCCTTAAGGTCTACACTTGCAAGCCCAAAGGTCCCAAAGGCCCAATAGCTCAGCTTCAATTCTGTTAGGAGGGATGAGAGTGGAAGTTAGTTAGAGGACAGAGAAGTTTTTTGGAGAGTCTGTTATTAGTGGAGGGGAGGGGAATTGTAAGGCACGGAGGGAATTGATTCGGATTGGGAGTCTAGAGTTATTCTCTGACTTGAGGGAGCTCTGCTCTCAGATTGTTATCTGTATTTCCTTCCTTTTATCTTTTTAATATAAGAGAACGAAACTAAGACAACGGTAAAGTTGTGCCTTGGTGACTTGTTGGTCATGGGTTTGAATCCGAAAACAGCCTCTTTGCATTGCAAGGGTAAGTTTGCGTACAATATCCTTCTCCTTTACTTTCGCATAACGAGGAGCCTCTAGGCAATAGGGTACATAGTTTTTTTATCTTTTTAATATAAATTGCAGAGTCTCTGATAGGGGAATACTACCTATCAAAGATTGTATGGTATTTTGGTCAATGTACACAGTACTAAACCTTTGATAAATGCTCTAGAATGAGCTTTCTGTATGTTTACCAAAAGTATATTCTTATACCCTTTGATATTAATCCTTATTAGTGCTGAACTAAACTTGATTGAAGTCCTCAAGTATGTGCCTTGACTGTGATTTAAACTTTTTATCTGTTGACAGATAGCTATCTTTTTAGGCATGCATTATCGTTACTTTATAGATGTCCTCATACAGGAAGCCAGTACCAAGAGAAATATGTAATGATATAGAAACGATTTGGATTAGTTTCTTTTTTGTAATTATAGACTATCAAAGGCATAACTCATATATCCATTTGAAGGTTCGATTCATTATTGGAGGTGATGGACCTAAGCGTGTGCGGTTGGAAGAGATGAGAGAAAAGCATTCTCTTCAAGATCGAGTTGAAATGTTGGGAGCTGTGCAACATGTACAAGTCCGATCTGTTCTAATATCTGGGCACATCTTCTTAAACAGGTTTGGCTTCCTTAGCAAATCTCTCCTTACATTAAGCTTTTCAATCTGTTGTCTAATTTTGGACATTGAGCAGTCCTAGATGATTGAGTTTCTTTCATTGTCAGATGTTGGGTTCTCAACAGTCAAAATCAACAACAGTTACAATGCTAGATTGCATATCTATTTTTAATAATTAATAATGTTTGCACTGTTTCAGTTCCTTAACAGAAGCTTTTTGTATAGCCATATTAGAAGCTGCAAGTTGTGGATTATTAACAGTGAGCACACGTGTCGGAGGAGTTCCTGAGGTAGATATAAAATATTTTTGTCTATACATGTTCAGGAATATGTGCGTTTTATATAGCTTGTGTTGTTATGGACTTCAGTTTCTTTTCAATTCCATAATTTTGGAATGCTATCTTGAGGGGCTCTGTACCAATTTACTTCTTTGCTTATAGGTTTTGCCCGATGAAATGATTGTTTTGGCAGAACCTGATCCTGGTGATATGGTGCATGCAATTCAAAAGGCAATATCTATGCTACCAAAAATTGATCCGCAAGCCATGCATAATCGAGTGAGTTTGTTGTTTAAATGGTCTTTCTGGTGATGCATTTAGTGGGGAAATTAGTTCCTTTTGTTTGTTATTTCTGTAGATGAGAGAACTCTACAACTGGCATGATGTTGCCAAAAGGACTGAAATTGTATATGATCGTGCTTTCAAGTGCTCCAATCAAAATCTACTTGAACGCCTCTCACGGTACTCACTAAACATCATTGGTACAATTTACTTGTAAATTGTAATGGTAACATATACTCATATAGTTGATAGTTGTAATAGGAACTCCATTGTTCATTCAGTTTTAGTTATGTGACCTTGTTAATTACTTCAGCGTAATTTGTTTAATCTGCTTCTAACATAAGGCATAAGCTGGTTGGTACTTGGTATGGAAAACAAAGAAACGTATTTTAGGATCTTCATTCGGCAGCATACTATCATGGCAATTCTTTTTACAGGGCTAGTAGTTCAAATAGAAGGAGGAACCTGAATCTGATTACAAGGAACTAAGGAGTGATGCCAGTTCAATATTAAAGTATACTTACTGTAATGAATTAAGGAGTTATTTCTACCAGTGCTGACAGCCTTTGTTCTTTTAGATACCTCTTTTGTGGGGCATGGGCGGGCAAGCTGTTTTTCTTGGTTATGATTGTTGGATTCTTGTTATGGCAGCTATTGGAATTATGGCAGGTAGGTTATCTTGGATGTGTTTGACATTTTGATCTTATGTTCATTTTGTAACCATATTGCTTGAATGTCTCATTATTAGCCTGCAGATGATATTGAGGAGGTACCAGATTTCACTCTTCCATGCAACTGTGACGAAGAGATATTGGAGAAAAACTCAGTGAAATGAGTAGTGTGATACATTATTTTGGTGAACCAAGGAGTTTTTGTTTTGCAGAATATCAAAAGAATACAAGTGCTGTTAACACTATTCCAAGTTCCCAGATCTTGAAATGGAGATAATCATCAATCTCTTGCATAAATATGTGCTAATTTACTGTAAATATTGTTGTCAACATTACTTTATCGAGTTTTGTAGTGAAGCGCGTTAATTTGATCTGTGAAATCGAAGTTCGAATTTATTCTGTACAGGAGCATCTAGGACCAGAAGTAATTGTAGAGTGATCCTGATATCCAAAAAAGCACCAGCTCTTTCTATGGAATGAGATTTTTTTCTCCCTTTCATGGAATGAAAATTAAAATGCTATTTAATAAATAAATAGCTCACATAATACAGTTATGGTCTCTGCTGTCATGTGATTGATTTAACATGTTGGGAGCAGCAGCCTCGGTACATCGAAGTGGATTAGTCCCACCCACATTCAAAATGTGAGATCTGAATAAGAGGAGTGTCAATATTACACTGTTAACATATTCTTTTTAACATACTTTCTACTTTCTATCATTGATTAAAATTATTAAGAACTACAAAATCATGAGACAGAATGAGTTTTGTTAAATAAAATGTGAGACTCAATTTTGTAATTTGCAATAAATTCTAGCCAATATTAGATAGTGTTTTTAAAAAATGTTTTAGAGTGTGTTGTTAGGGTTTTATAAGAGCTTTTTTTTTTTTTCACTTGAGAGTAAGCCAAATAAGGTGAAAAGAATTTTAGAAGAAACTATGAGTATATGAATTATGTTTATAAAGTCGTTAAATTATGTTATATGAACCTAATGCGAGGCAAGTTCGATGTGCCTCAACAAACACAAACAAGTTAATACAAATGCACCGATCTATAGTTGTTAAAAGAAAAAAACATAGGTGAACACCAAATGTTAATTAACACCTAGAAAGAAAGAGAAACAAAAATAAAAATTTTAGGTATGATATGTGATGTGGTATAAAAAGAAGAAAAAAAAATAGATGTTGATGAAGTATTTTTAAAAGTAAACTCTAAAAATTCAACAAACAATAGTAAATAATATAGATAAACATCTGAACTTCTTCACTACAATATGTTGTCTATTAATAATATTTATCTATTTTTCTTCTATACCTACACATCTTCAACCTCAAGTTAATTTCATATCCTCTTCAATTTGGCCACCATCATTATATTTGAATAGATTATCAAAATCCTAAATCAGAGTGTTGCAACCAATCAAAGTCAAAATCGAAAGGTGGGATTTGTTGCTCTATCCTTGCCCCTGCATCATTGGTGACCAAATTGGAATCATGAGTAACAACAATGTTTGGTGGCACCAAGGTGGTGTTGTTGGAAGGCAAAAAGTTGGCGCAAGTGGCAGGAATAATCGAGGTGTTGTTGGCCACTGTGGCGTTAGAAGGCATAATGCCTGTGCCAGTGGCGGCAATAATTGACGGCTCAGCCTGGCGTAAGAGCCACTCAATGGTCTCACCATTTGTCTTGTTGCCTAGTTCAGAGGTGAGTTGGAAGATACGAGCAGCACAAATTGTTGATACACGAACACGACGGTCTCTCCCATTCACCTTGATATGGCAGTCCTTCTTGTTGCCCTTGGAACAAGGTTTCCTAGTTTTCATCACCGAGGGACCCTTTTTGGCTGGACAATTATCATATCCCCTCTTTGCTCCCATGTTATTCGTTGAACTCATTATGTTTATGATGCTTTTTGGATCATTCAATTCCAATTAGAGCACCGAGTTTATATATTAGACACAATTAAGATGGCTGAGACTTCTTACTGTTAAAGTATATTATTTTTATACATTATATTAAGAGACAATTAAGAAGGCAAGGATTGACTGTGTTATTTATTTTTGTTTCAAAATGAGAATTAATCAGGGTCAGTGCATGATCAGAGCTTATTATTATTTTCTTACACTTGTATATGGTAAAGTATTAATGCTTTTTGTAACTCCCATGATGAATTAATTAAGACAGAGCATCCGGCATCACCTATTTGAAAAATGGTGCGTTACGACTTCTATTCAATATTTGGTCTATTAAGAATAGACTTGGTGGTGCATTTTAGAAATGTATGTGAAATTGTCGTTACCAAAAGCACAAGTCTATTTTCAACGTTCTTAGTTGTCTTCTCTACATGACATTTAATAAGTTGACTGAAACCATCTCTATCCTTTTGCTTAATATCCACAAGTCTATTAATAAAATATTATTAATTAAAAATATATCATTAATAAAGAGAGAGAGGGTTATAATTTTTTGAGCAAATTACACTGACACCCCCTATGTTTATCACTTATTATTAACTCAATACCCCTCCTAGTTTTGACCTACATAAACCTCCCCTAATTATTTGTCTCATTACTTTGTGTCTCATTACACTGATCACCCCTATGCCCCTAAACAATGTTTAATCTATATTTACAAAAAAGCCTCACATGACAGGGCACATGTTTTTTCCAACATGTCCTTACCTTCTTTCCTCTCCCATTTTTGTTCCAAACCCGTTAAAACAAGCCTCTTGAAAAAAAAAAGTCACACTTAGAATTGTAGAAGCATGTTCATGAACAATTTTTTTAAACAATCCGTATGTACTTGGCTTAATCTTGATTTATTATTTCTTAGCCCATTTCGAGAAGACACACCCATCTTTCAGTAAAAGAACTTGTTCAAAACCAACAAATTTTAATTTTTACTTTTCGCTAGTATCAATGGTGATGGAAACCAACATCATATTTGTGTGTGTCAATTATTTTATTTTGTCATGTTAAATGGAATCTATTGCAAAATCCATTAAGGGGAAACATCAAATAAAAGTTGTGGATCACAAACCCAGTAACAAAAACACACATAAACAACATAAAAACAATCTCCAGATCCTAACCCTCACATCATTGATAAAATCCAGCACTTGTTCATCACCACCATTGCAATCTTAAACCTCCTTGCCAATTGCTGCAACCCCTTGGAGATCCTGAAACCTTGACAATCTTTGTTGGAGATCTAACCCAGTGTTCTAAAAAATTGGAGCAGAGTAGAGTTGCGATGGAGTTTCTCCATGATTGCCATTGCAATCTCGAGTGCAGGAGGAATGCCTCGATCGTTTGAATCACAACAAGGAGTTCGTGGGTTGAGTGTAAGACGCATATGAAGACCATTCATGAGGGTTGGGGCACGTGGAAGGCGAGTGAGAAGTGGTAGAGGCGGTGGAAGAAGAAAGGGAACTCTATATGTAAGAAGATGAAAGAAAGAGGGGAAGGACTTGCCGTGAACAATCACTACAAAACCAAAAAGATAACAACAGCAATTTTGCCATTCAACATAAATTTGTCACTATTGCTTAACACCACCTATATAAGGGAGGCAAAACTAATGCAAAAAATGAGGGGTGTCAACTATAATAATTGATAAACATAGGACAAGTGAGTGTAATTTGTTGTAATTTTTTCCAGTAATTAACCGCATTGTACTTAGAAATCATAGTTAAATACATGGAGAACATTTTTTTCTTTGGTTTTACCTATAGACATAAATACATATATGGATGCTCAACCAATTATTTGTGCAAATGAACCACTAAACCTATGACTAATGCTTATAACATTTGTCTTTTGTAATACCCTAAAAATTATAACTCAAATATTATACGTTTGTGTGATTTAATTATAATTTAATTGAGATTTATTTGTTTTAAATAAGAAATATGTGTCTTGACTAATTTAGTATAATTAGTGATTGATTATGATGAACGATAAAGGTGGATGGACCACAACATGGGTTGTCTAGTTTGGTTTTTGTTTTGTCTTCTATAATTGTTGTCCACTTAACTACTCTAGAGGAGTGAGCTAGTTGTGTAGCAGGGGAACATCCAGTCCAGTGCTAGTTAGTTTGTAGGTGGTTCATTAACAATTGTTTTGTGTTGTAACTACTTTAACTATTTTCTATTGTAACTGTTTTTCAGTTAATTTGTTAGTTGTCCACTCCTACATAAGGAGTTTATAATCTAGGTTCTGAAGAGAGCTAAGAGTGCTTTTGAACCTAACTTCATTGTAAGTCTGTTATTTGCAATAAACTTACATTTTTTGTGATATCTTTCTTCTCCTTCTATCATGTTCTTCTCTATTTGTTTCATATTTCTCAATCTTAAACCCAACAAATTGGTATCTAGAGTTACAATTCAAGATCAGTTCCATATCTATTTTGTGGTAGTCTAAGTCATTAGAGATCAACCATTTTGTTTGTTATTTATTCGTGTTGTGTCTTCGATATTTGATCAAGAAGATGGTTAGCATAATCAAGTATGATAAATTCACAAGGAAGAATAGCTTCAACCTCTGGTGCATCAAGATGTGTACCTTATTGAAGGAACAAGGAATCTAGGCACCTCTCTCTAGTCAACTGTCGAAGGTTGATAAGTCAGTGCTTGAGTTGCAAGATAAATATGCTCACTCGTTGATTCTCTTGTCTCTTTTTGATGAAGTTCTTTATGAAGTTTTTGAAGAATAAATCACTTCTTGTTTATGGCTGAAGTTTGAGAAACTCTTCATGATGAAATCAATTTGCAACATGTTACTTCTGAAATGACAATTGGTTAGCCTCCTAAATGAGAGAAGGTATGCCACTGAAAGAACATTTTGATGGGTTAAACTTTGTTCTAATGGAGCTCCGTAAAATTGATGTCAAGATAGAAGATGAAGACCCGACAATGATTATGTTAACAGATTTGGATGCAAGGAGATTTTTGATTGGGTACACGTTCGCGATTGGCAACTCTCCTATCAATTCAAAGGCAACACTTTAGTCCACAATGCCTTTATTCACTATAGAGGCAGAGTACATGGCTTTGGCAGAAGCAACAAAGAAAAAGATTTGGCTGAAGGGTTTGATTAGCAATCTTGGGTTTCCATAAGAAAAGGCTATCATTTTCTGCGATAGTCCAAGTGCAATTTGTTTAGCCAAGTATCAAGTCCATCATGAAAGGACTAAGCACATTGATATCATATACCACTTCATCCCTACTGCGAAGAGTGTCGAAGTCCAAAAAGTTTATAAAAGGGAAAATCTAGTTGATATGTTCTTAAAACCTATTCCAAGAAGCAAGTTCATGCACTGTTTGGATTTACTTAACATAGATTGCTAAAAATGAACTGAGTTACTTGTAATTTAGAAATGTTATTGAACCGAGATGAAGATTGTTGTTTGTTGGACGATAGAAGATAGAGATAGGGTGGACGACAACATTGGTCATCTGGTCTAGTACTCTTGTCTTTTATATTAGTCATCCAATCTTTTGTAACTAGTGGAACGTCCAGTCATGTAGATAGGAGCATCCAATCTGATGGCTTGATAACATAGGTTGTTTTATAACTATAATTGTTTCTGTTTTTCTGTTGTAACCATTTTCAGTTAGATAGTTAGTTATTGTCTCTTTTATAAGGAGCTTTGTATTCTGGACTTAGTGAGCTTAAGAGTGCTATGAACATCTTCATTGTAAAATTTATTATTTGCAATAAACTTAACCATTTGTGCAATATATCTTCTCCTTCTATCATTCAAACTTCCCTACCTGAATAGAATTTCTTGAATTTTTCCTAACACGTCCTTAGCCAACTATGGGTGTTCAAGAGGGAAACCTTATTAATAAATTAAGGGTTCACCCTTAATCGAGTAAGGGTACTTGAGAGGAAAATCTTGTAAATAAATCGAAGGTGCACCATTAGCCGAATAATGAAAACAATACGAACACACACAATTAACCAATAGGGGGGTGAATTGGTTAAAATGGGGAATTTAATTTTTCTTTGAAACTAGCAGCGGATTAAAGATCGTATCGCAAGTACACCTTTTTCAAAACTGAAACTTTCAATCAAGATTCACCCTTCACTTCAAGCAATAGCAGAAAATCTATTTGTTGATCTTGAAAAAGATTAACCATAAGATAAGCAAATTAAGACAACAAGATGAGAATTAAGAGAACACCAAATCTATACTGGTTCACTCCTAAAAAAAGAAGGTACATCCAGTTTCTTCTAACCAAACATTGGCTAGAGTTCCACTATATTAAAATCTGTTCTTTACAAGCTTACAAGTGATCACCCTTTATCAACCCTAGATAAAGAATTGAAATCTAAACCCCTTTCAGACTTCTAATGATCAAGAACTAGAGAACTCTTCTCTATTCTTCCCTCTAGAGAATCCCACTCTAGAAAATCTTTAAAGAACCTCTTTGAAATAGGAACTTAAAAGAAACAAAAGTAACAAATGAATCACTGCAAGAGTTTAAGAGAGATACAACCTTATGATCCTCAGAAAGTGAGTGAATGAATTTACCAAACAAAAATCAGGTTGAAAAGAATGCAATCTTGAAATCAACTCTCTATGAAAACTCTTGTCAAATCTTGTCCAAAACAATTTGATCAATGATGCATGTGTTTCTTGGTTTTGTAACAAGAGTTATGTATCTTAGTATATCTTTTCTCAAAATCAGAGGGCTTTTGAAAGTGATAGAAAATTTGAATTATCAAGTTCTGTCCAAAACAAAAGACCCAACAACTTTTTATAGAAAACTGATTCAACTGAATGTAATCGATTAAATTGTCCATGTAATCGATTATTTTAACTAAAGTAATCAATTAATATCTTTTTTAATCGATTAAAGTGTTCTTAATTCTTTCTAAAAAAGATATATGAGCAATGTAATCGATTAAACCGTTGTGTAATCGATTACAACAGACAATCTCTGTTTCAAAATGTGCTAATGTAATCGATTACGATTAGATGGAAATCGATTAACCCAGGGAAACATATTTTGTGTTTTGTACTATGTAATCGATTACCATTTCCTTATAATCGATTAATTAGTTCTTCATAGCTTAAGTAATAGATAATCAATGCTGATAATCAATTAAGTCAGTGCACAATGTGATTTTCCAAAACTTAACCATGAGAAATTTGCTTCTTTATGCAAACATGAAAACCTTTATGCTTTTCATAAATCATGTATGCATGCTAATGATCATGTTTATGCAATGCAAGGGATCAAAAGATGAGGCTCTTAAACAACTTAACAAATTACAAATGTCTTCAATTGAATGACATGTAAAAAGCTAAAATCTATTTAAGACACATGGCTTCATCCTTGTGTTGATCCTCTTCCAACTCCCCCTGTATCTAGTAATCTCCCCCTTTTTGGCTTTGATCGTGCCAAATTTCAATTGAACATTGTTAGCCTTCATGTGCTTTTGAGGGATGAAAGCTAGGAGTATAATGAACCTCAGGCCTGGCGCGGATGGCGTGGGTTTCGCGCAGATAGCGCCAAGGTTTTCTACAGAAAAACCAATGCAGAGGTGTGACGCTGGTGGCGTCAGTGTGGCGCGATCAGCGCCATGCACACTGAATGTCGGCGCGAGTAGCACCACAGTGGCACGGGTGGTGCCGGACACATTGGAGCCTGACGCCAATGGTGCCAGGTTGGCTCTAGTGGCGTTAGAGAATCTGGAGGTTGATGCCAGGTGGGCGCGAGTGGCGCCAAACCATCCAGAGGACATGTTCTTCCCTGCAGGGGGCACGAGTGGCGCCGTGTTGGCGCGGATGGCGCCATTGGTTCTGGAGGTTAGCACGATTGGTGCCATGGGTTCTGGCAGCTGGCGCGATCAGCGCGGCAGCTTGGACAGACCCACTATAAAAGGGTCATTTTACGAGTTTTTGGCCCAAAACTCCCTTTCTTCTTCCTCTGAACGACAAGCAGCCATTGTTGAGCTTCCAAGCTCCACAAGCCTTTGTTTGTTCACCAAATCACTTCCTTTAAATACCAATCTTGTTGGAAAACACTTGGTGAGCTTGAATCCTTCATCAATTTCCCTAGAAAAGCCCCAAATTAGAGAATCCCTTTCTCAAGGGAAGTTCGTAGAACTCGAGTTCGGCGAGGAACGGCGGCGATTCGTGGACACCCGAGCTTGGGGGAGTCGTCCTTGGGCCTTCCTTGTCGTCACTAAGGTAAGAAACTCGAGATTCACCGCTTGATTTGTGTGTTGGGGTTTTGGGCGAATAGTGACCCACTTGTGATAGAGCTAGTATTAGCCTTGGGTCCTTCAGAAACATGTGTTTAGAATGTTGTGAGGATGAAGGATTAACTCTCAAATGTTAGTTTGGTGAACTTTGGTTCTTGGCTCTATGTAATGCATGTATAGTTGTAAGCTGAGTTGCTTGGCTATGTTGAGACATACAAGAGCCTTGGTTTATGGTTTTGATGTGCTTAAGAGGCTGTTGGAACGGTGTCTTGTGTGTGAAAAGAACCGTTCAAGCCACATGAGAATCCTTGGGTTTGGCCTATATAGAGCTCGAAGCTCTTTGTGTTGGCTTGTACCGAGTCTTATGAAGACTCTAATGCTTTGGCTAGGCCAAGAGAGACCACTGAGGGTCTATATGTTGTAAATGATTTGATGAGCCTAATAAACCTTAAGTTAGATGACTTAGTGGTTTTGGAAAGGACTGAGGTTCCTTTCATTGAGACGGTTGAGAACCGTGCTATATGCTTACTCTTGTGTGATTGCTTAATGATTGATATGAGCTTGTGTGCCTTGTATAGGGCGTGACACCGAGGGTGTCAGTGGCATAGGCCACGGAGCAGGGAAAGAACTGCAGAGCTCAGCTTTGTCAAGTAAGTTCTTGGTCCCTTGGGGATGTTTCCCACTGCTTGTGCTCCACCACACTCTGAGGGAGTGATGGTTGCATTCATGATGCATGCATAGATAGTTGTTGCATACTCATAATGATATATATGCCTGTATCTATGCTTGTAAGTGTATGATGTCTGTTGTTAGATCTTCTGGCCAGTTAAATAGATATGGACCTCCCTAGGAGAAAAGCACACCTCCTAGTTTGGTTTGCTCGTGGGTGATGATGATTCCTTAAGACCAAGAGATAGGTGTGTCCCGTCGCGGTTGAAGCCTATTCTCGGAGGTACCATATACGTGCGTCCATGCGTAAGGGATAGCTCCCGATGGGATGGCACGGGTGTAGTTCCAGTCTCACACTAAGGTTGGTGTTGATTCGATCCACCGTACATAGAGCAAGATGACTTGCTTATATTGTTATGAGGGCCGGGAGGCCAAAATGTTTGTGATGCCTGATGACTTGTGTCATGGAAAGTGAGCCAGGGTAGAGGAGATGCCTCCAAGGACCCTGAGCTTACTGAGATGTATATCTCACCCCATGTGGGGTTTATGTTGTTTCAGGTGACTCTTCTGGCAGAGAGGAGCGGTCTCAGGTGACTCTTCTGGCCCCAGTAGAGACAGTGATTGCTCAGTCGCGTGGCAGCTGTGAGAGCTGGGTGACTCCATTTTGTTTATTATGTATTGTACCCCTGTAGAGGGAAGATGTGTGTGTGCACACATGTATTTTTCTTTTGTATTGTACATGCTATGTATACCCTCATGTGAAGAAGGATCGGTGAGATCAGAAGCACTCGGATGCTTATTCTTTTGTATAGACACTTCGAGTGTCAGATGATGTACATGTACATAACCAGTTTATGTTATGCAATGATGTTCCTCCTATTTATATTTGTTGAGATATTTGTGTTTATCTGCCTATGGTTATGTTTATGTGATTCTGGATCAGTAGGGGCTTGTGTTGTTTTGTGATGAGATGTTATGAGTTTCATACATAATGTAATCAAGAAATATGGTTCCGATTATGCTTTCGCAAAAGTCTTAATTATGTTATTAAGTGTTAATCTGATGATAATAATGTTAATACGCCGAGTGCATATGGGGTGTTACAAGGAGCTTTATACTTGATAACCTGAAATCAAATCAGCTTTTTGCAAAGAGCAAGTGTCAAGTATGCCTGCATAAACAATATACATTCCTTGTATTGCTCCCTATCTTAGATAATTTTACATTAAGTCCAGATAAGAGCAATATCAATGAGAAGATGATTCATTTGACTTATACTTGCACATCATGTTCATTTCATTTTTCTCCCCCTTTTTGCTTATTAAAGACAAAACATATTATTGTAAAACAAGATAAGCAAGGAAGATGTGAAACAAGAAACAAAATTTTTATTCAATCATTCATAAGTGTAGTACATGAAACTTTAACAAACATAAAGTAAGAAAGACAATTAACTGAAAACAAATAAAAATAACAAAAGAGTAAAACCACCACAACTTAAGAGCAAGAAATTACAACAACTAAACTAGAGATTATCAAAGTCTTTAGAGTCATCCTAGTCTCAATGTTTTTCAGCCTAGTTGTAATCTCTTCCATAGAGGAATTAGTCTCAGCCCTATGCTCATGATGTAAAGCCAGAATTGCATCCATCTTTTGAATCATTAGAGATTCAAAAGGAGTATACTGCTGTTGAGCAGAAGCAGCTTCATCATCTTCTTCCTCTTCTTCACCTTCTTCAGCACCAACTGTAACGACCTAAATTTCTACTTATTCTTTATTAATTTTATTCTTACTTAAAGATAAATTTTCTAAGAAACGAATAATAGTAAAGATTTTAAAGCGTAAAATTCGCAAAGGATTTGCTGCTCGTATATATAGCAAATGTCTCTGATACAAAAGTTTAGGTAATACAAGTACACTACTTTCTCAAAATCCAGCTTATTACATAACTTCGTTTATATTTCTTCACTACTCCAAGGCTTCACGGAACCTGTCCATCATTGTCATCTAAAAAAAAACATGAAACAATTCGGGTGAGAAATAAATTTCTCAGTAGGCAAAGCTAAATCCCGACCCTATTATTAGGTTAGTAAAATCATAAAGATCAAACACATCCACAAGTAATATGCAAACTATATGAATGCATGAGATGAACTATCCCAGGGCAAATGGCTCCCACATATCGTACTGTATGTGGCCACGCTGAGCGTGGTCGCTGCTATAGTCTTACGCAAACATGCATGAATTTTGCCATATATCCTTGCCCATGGGTACTACATATTGTACTGTATGTAGCATTAGATTTTGTTTCCCCAAAGCCT
>PYAF01000010.1:243385-260749 GCA_007407185.1 Glycine tomentella
TTTATCTTGATTTTGATTGGGCTATACTTCTTCTGACCATCAAAATTACTAAACCATTTTATTAAATAGGTCTATTCATCCTATAATTTAGAGAAAATTCTATAGATTTCATGTATCATTTTTCCATATTTTTCTGATGCTTGAGTTTTTCTGAATAAAGCCTCAAAGTTGTCATCTTCTAAAAATTGTAGAAATTTTAATCTAGAGTTTTGTGTCACAAAATTTGTTGATACTTAGTCAGCTAAGTGTATTATATAATTTCATCAAGTTTCTACAAAATTTCTAAAGTTATTTGAGCATTTTTGGCCTAGGGGCATTTTGATAATTATGCCTTCAACCTAGGGGTATTTTGGTCATTTTTAAAAATGTCCAAGGGCATTTTTTGTAATTTTCATCTTAAGGGTTTTCTAGTAATTTCTACTTCATGGAGAGAGTGATATAGTTATTTTTCTCTAAACATACTTGTATCCAATTATCATCACATTTTTAGAATTTTGGGGATGTTACACCAACTGGTGGAGCTTGCTCTCTAGCCATCAACCACTCATTAGGGGTTTTCACCAAGACAAGCTTATTGAGGTGCTTCACACTGATGAGGTTGTTGGTTGTGTTATCCACAATCTCATTGGAGACATCCACTCCAAAATAATCAATGAACCTAGAAATCAAAACAACATAAGGAAATTGGTAACTGATTAACCTCGTGGATTTCAACATTGTCTCCTCAATGATGGGAATCCAATTCAGTTGGGTTGTTATTTTCATCCCATAAACCAATCGTAAATCATCATCAATCACTTGAGCATGGTTGGATGATTTTTCAAAACTTAACCATGAGAAATTTGCTTCTTTATGCAAACATGAAAACCTTTATGCTTTTCACAAATCATGTATGTATGCTAATGATCATGTTTATGCAATGCAAGGGATCATAAGATGAAACTCTTAAACAACTTAACAAATTACAAATGCCTTCAATTGAATGACATGTAAAAAGCTAAAATGTATTTAAGACACATGGCTTCATCCTTGTGTTGATCCTCTTCCAGCTCCCCCTGTATCTAACAAATAGGGGTACTTGAGAGGAAAACGTTGTTAACTTTATGAGCATTCAATTGAAAATAAATAACAAGATATGATTGAACTGATTCTTTGTTTTCATATATTTGTTAGGGGTTCCTCATTAATACCTTCTCGTCAAGAACTCCTTTGGTTTCAATTTGGTGTTAAACCTCTTGACCATTCTTTGCTTACATGCTTTAGCCGTTACCATTGCTTGATCTCTGGTTTCTTCGACGAGGTTAAGTTCTGCTCTTGAGGTGTCGACATTTGTAACACTATTTTTTTCATTAATGTTTGATTAAGTAGTTTAATTAGATTACAAGATTAATTTAATTTAAGTGTTAGTAATTAATTAATTAATTATAAGGTGATATTTTTATATATGATTATGGTTACATATGCAAAAAAACCTTGTTTTAGGTGTGAATAGTAAGATTTAGAACATTTGGGTTGAGAGGAGTGGGCCTTGAGTTATGAGAACATAATGGGTGAGCTTAGGAAGTGTTGGGACATGAATAGGAAGGAAAGGAAGAGTCAGATGCTCAGTTTTATTGACCTAAAACTGAACCACAACATAAAACACTTTCATTTTTACTATTTTCTCCCTCTCCAAAAAAATCCTTTATTGGAGAGCTTGAGACCTTGAGTTCCTTTGCTTAAGGGACCTTGGACTAGGGCTTTAGTCGAGTTTAAGGGCTAGGCTAGTGGTAAGGAACTCTCATTTTTTCCTTTCCTCTTTCATTTTCATTTTCCCTCCATGAGCATTATTGGAAGTTCATAAATGTGTTCATTTTCATGATTTTGATGTGGTTTCTGTTGATTTTTGGGTGGTATACGAATGATGTGGAATTGTTGTGTGAGTGACAAAAAGCTTGCATCTTGGACCACAAGTCCTCTCCTTTCCCTTATTCCTCTCAAAGTTTGCTTCTTGGTTAATAAAGGTAAGGGAAGCTTAACTCATCTTTAAAATCTTTGTTTTATGTTTGATCATTGTTCTTAAGTTGTTAAAGTGTATTTTCTTCATTGATTATTGTTGAACATTGAAAGATTTGAGTTGAAATTCATTTTGGGGTCATTGAAAGAGATTTTGAAGTAAAAACGTCGACTTGTGGGTGAGTCATGCTTAAGTGAGCCTAGAGTGGTGCTTAAGTGCACCTTTGGTCTCGCTTAAGCGTGAGGTTACAAAAAGGAAGAAGTTGGACCTAGCTTAGGTGCTCATTTGGTCATGATTAAATGATGGTAGTTAGAAAGAAAAAAAAAAGAGACCTCATTTAAGTGTGAATTTGGTTGTGCTTAAGCGTGAGTACCTGTCAAAATCTTCTTTCATGCATTTCAATTTAATTCTAAACTTAAATGCTTTGATGTGTTGATAGATTTTAAAATGAAATGAATTGAGGTGATTTCTTGTTATTTCCATGCAATTCATATTCGTTGAGATTTAGTGTTTGACTATGAGTACTTGTGTTGTGAAAAGTCTCATGAGGTGTAGATGAACTATGTGGGAGTTCATGAGTATTGAGAATTATATGAATGGTGAATTGGTGAGGAATTGAACAAAATGTATGTGATGAAATTGATGATATGGTGGATTGAACTTGATATAGAATGGCTTGAGTTATTGATGATGGTGGATGAATATAATGATGATGTTATATAATGTTGATGGCATAATATTCATGCATTGATGAATGGTATTGCATATGAGTATGCACATAAGTTGAGGTGCTTGGTGAGCCCTTGACGTAGTATTAGAGGTTGTTGGTGGTGGCCAACAAGAATAAGCCTATATAATGGATGGATGGTTGAATCTCTTGATTGGTTAAGGTCTTCACAAGCCTTACCAAGATAAGTAATTACCCATGTTCATTCATTTTTGATAAATTCATACTTCCTCCGTACGATTTGTTTAAGTCTTCTCAAATGGTCAAGGTGGTGACTATGTTAAAGGATATGCTTGAGTTAATCACTTAGACGATGAAAATCTCCTTGGAGTAAAGAGTCGCATGGCATAACATAATAGTTAGACACATAAAATAATTGTGATTTTATGATCGTGTAACTTGATGAGTCATGGAATGCTTTGATGTCTGATGATGACAATGGTGTATGTTGGTTAAACATTTATGTAATGGTTAATGAATTGATGATTATTATGAGATGTTTTGTTATGAAAATTCTAAGACTTATGCTTTATGTATAATTTCTACATGTTATGTTCTATATGTAATGATAATGAATCATGTTTAAATTGTTAAGTTTTATCTTGTTTTAGTATGTTTGTTTTTGGTAAGCTTATCCATACTTATTAATCTCGGATAATGGTGCATAGCGGCCACCCCTAAAAAATGCTATAGCGCTATAATGGGTAGCACTACACCGCTACAGCGAAGTATATAAGTGAATATATTCTGAAATATGAATTATATATATAAACTTCACAAACATAAAACATAATCCCCCCAAAAAAATATGACATAAATATCAAACATAAAGGACTAAAACAAACTCAGTAACTCACACATGAATAATGTCAAACATGAAAAATCAGAAGTCAAAAATAGCAAAATGAAGGACTAAAGTCTCAAAAACTACCACAAAAATGTCAAATCTAAATTTAAACAACATAAGAAATAAGAAGGAACTAATTAGAATTGCAATCATTAATCTCTAAGTCTTCATCTTCACTTTCACTTGTCTCTAAGTTGTAAATCTCTTCTGTTTCCACTTCATTTTCTTCATCGTCTTTTTCTTCTTCTTCTTCTTCTTCTTCTTCTTCTTCAATGATTGCCCTTCTCTTTCCCTGTTCCCTTGAGTTTGAAGGCATATGTATAGGCTGATTATGCAATCTTTATTGCCGCCTGGTATACTTTAAAGGTTGGTCAACCCCACTTGCATCTCCAACTTCTCCCCAAGTCAATGTATCATTTGCAAAAACTAACTCATTTCCAGCATGTTCTTCTTCATCTCCACCAATATCTCCCAACAACCACTCATTACTATCATCAATGTCATTTAGGACATTGGGGTCAATCAAATGACAGTTGTCAAAGCGTTCTTTAAGTGTTTGATTATACTTGATAAAAACCAAATCTTGTAACTTTTGATGCTCAAGTCTACTTTTCCTCTTCGAATGAATCTATTTTATAATTCAAAAAATAAAATAAAATTATTTTTATTCATTATAGGAATCAATTAAAAAAATTATATCATTCATAATTAACTTACTAGCTCAAATGTACTCCAATTGTGCTCACATCCAGATGAATTACATGTCAAGCTCAACATTTTAATTGCAATTTTCTGCAAATATGGAGTGCGTGCACCATATGTGTTCCACCATTGAGCTGTTAACTTATTAGCATTTGTTTAAAAAAAAAAATTTAAAATGATAAAAAAACTCAAATGCATTTTTGCTTACTTGGAGCTATTGTATTCCTTTATCTAATTGCAGCTTGAACACTAAAAGAACCTTCGGCTCTCTTGTATTTATACACTTCATTCATAGCCATATCCGACTCTTGACTATTTTCACTAAGCCTCTCAATTACCTTAACAAGTCCATCCACCACTTCTGGATCTAAATCCATTCTTGGATTAGCATAATAGAACTCAGGGATCAAAAAATGGTCTACTGCATGCAATGGATGATGAAGTTGGCATTCCCATCTTCTATCAATTATATTAAAGATGCCCTTGTATCTTTCTTCAAGTCCATTGAAAGACTTTTGAATAGATTCCTTGGCCCTATCCATTGCTTCATATATGTATCCCATTGTCAATCTTTCATTATCAACAAGTTTAAGAACTCGTACAAGAGGCCCCATTGCCTTGAGACAATACACCACATCATTCCAAAATGACGACATAAAAACAGTCTCAGCTGCCCTGTTACCCTTAGGGTCCTTTGCAGTCTTAGGGTTCTTTTGTTTATGCAACCTTTGTACTGTGAGGAATGTGGTTGCAAATCTTGTAACTCCATGTCTAACCAATTATGTTTTGCTTGTGAACTTTCGCGTTGTGTTTAACGCCACTGAGTGGTTATAAATAAAACCAATAAGACTGATTCCTCTTTGTATTGTCCTTTTAACTTTCGCAAGCTTCCTAATATCTTCCAAAATGAAGTTCAAACAATGAGCAGCACAAGGAGTCCAAAATATATGCGGCCTTGTGCTTTCCAAAATTTTTCCTAACACAAAATAAAATTAGAAATTAGAGTGTTGGACATTAAAATTAAAATTAAAATTAGATTGTGTCTTAAACTCTTACCAGACAATACATAGTTGCTTCCATTGTCTGTCATTACTTGAACAATATTTCTTTCTCCGATCTCTTGAATAAAATTATCCAAGAGCTCAAATAACTCGTTGTCGGTCTTAACATATTTGAAAGCATCCACACCCTTCACAAACATACTTCCCGATGGACAATTAACCAAAAAGTTGATGAGGGTCCTATTCTTCCTATCCGTCCAACCATCCGACATTATTAAACATCTAAAGTTGGTGCGTTCACCTTCATGATCATTTAACAACTCCTTTGTATACTCCAATTCTTTTTGAAGGGGTGAACTTTACACTCATAAAAACTTGGAGCCTTTAAGTGTGGGCCATAGTTTCCAATTGCTTCAACCATTAAATTAAAGCTTTTTGATTGAACAACATTGAAAGGTATTTCATTTGTACATAAGAACCTCTTAATGTATTGAATTGTTCTAGCCCTTACTTCTTTATCGCAAGCATCATTTATACTAGATTGCTTTTTGTTCTACCCCAAGTTGATGCTTGATTCTGGTTTTCTAAATAAAAGCAAATCCATTAGGCCTTTGACTTTCTTTCCTTTCCGGTTAGCAGATAAACTGCTATAACTTGCAGGTTTTTTTCCAACTTTAAGGCTATGAATGTCTTGCATCTCTTCTTGAACATCATCATCTTCATCTATCTCAGCCATTGAACTCTCTTTTTTAGCCATTTTCTTCTCATAAGCATCTTTTAATAACTTCTTAATATCTGGTGGAATCTTTTTACAAGGACATACATCTCCCTTCAATCCAATTTGGTGTCTTTTAGCTCTTGTAATGCCACCAATAGTAGTCTTCAAACAATAATCGCATGTCATGATCCTCTTATTATTAATGCCTTTTAAGCTATTATATTTCCATGCTATGTCAAGATTATTTCCAACGGGTTTCATCATACCACATGGTGTAGTTGTTTGCGTATTTGAAGATGTTGTCATGACTAAAAAAGAAATTTGAAAATTAAACAGATGTAGATAAAACAAAAAAAATTATATAAAAAACTTAATAAAGATACAAGGACATCTTTGATATAAAAATTTATAAAAGAATTATAAAAATTATAAAAGTATAAAACATAATTAAAAATGAACGTTGAGAAAATAAACAATTTAACAATCAAAAATAACTAAAATAAACATTTGCATAATGCGGATAATATAGAAAATTATACGTCTAACAAAAATAAAATAGTCCAATAATAAATTAATGAACAATAAAAAACAGAAAATAAATAGTGTAACAAAAAATAAACAGATATTTTATATAATACATAAATACAAAAACTATAAACAAATAATAAATAGACTAGAAGAAAAAATAGGAAAAACAAATATATGAATATAATTTGTATAATAAAAGTATAAAACAGAGGTACAAAAAAAAAATTAACGTTGAGAAAATAAACCAGTGTTGATAAAAGTAGAAATATAATAGAAAAAAATGAACTTTAAGAAAATAGACAAGTGTTAATACAAAAAAATAGAAAAAATTTGCTGATAAAATAAAAATATAATATAAAACTAATCAGTGTTGCTCAGCAAAGTTGAATGCTTTGGAAGAGGAGGAGAGGATTTATATGAGACGTTTGGATTCTCCTAGTAGTATTATGATTACGTAAATAGACGTTCGGATTTTTTTTGCTTAAAAAAAGGTAAACTTTTACTTTTACAGTTTTATCTCTTTTAAAATCAAAGAGATTTAAAATTTTTACGGTTTTATCTCTTAAACTGTTACTTAAACTTTTACCTCTCTTAAAAGTTAAAACAAAAGAGATTTCAAAAATAAAATAGTCCTTTTACAGTTTTATCCTCAACCTTTCTTGTTCAATATTCTTTCATCTTCCTCGATGTATTACGTTTTCTCAGATTCCTGCAGCGACGCTTCGCAATTCAGTCGCTATAACGGTGGCTATTGGTGCTACCTTTACTCTCAATGTCGCGATGTGATCTATGGCGGCCGGCCACCGCACCGCTACTCCTGGAAAGCGCGCAATAGCGCCGCTATTAATAAGTATGGCTTATCGTTACATTGTTGTATGAGTGGGTCATACTTATGATGATCGTGTATATGATGTGCAAATAATTTGCCAATTTACAATAACATATTTTATGTACTTGAAGGATGCTTTCGATAATCAAGTTGGGATAAAAAGTGCAATTATTTCAGCATGTCATGTCAACTTAACAACATAAGGTTAAAATTACAAGTTTTTTTTACAAAATTGGGGTAAAATTCGCCAATAAATAAAAAAGTTGGTGTAATTTTGTTTAAAAGTGAAAAAGTCTAATGTCTATTTAAAATACCTTTAGGCCCATGAAAATACATATTTACCCTTATCTACTATGTTGACACATGTCCTCATTTATTTGATAAAATGGGAATTTTGAAAAATTGGTGGTGTTACTTTTAGGCTACATATGAAAGAATGAGAAAAGTAATTCAAATTTTTTGAAACTTCTAAAAGCTTCTTTATTGAGTGAGTGACAAGACAGTATACAGTAAGTTTAAAAAAAATCTACTCCTTCTCTTTCTTGCTCCAGAGAAATCGTTCTGCAGAAAGAAAAAAAAAAGAAAACTATTGCAATCTCGACTGAAGCTTTTATAGGAGAAGAAATGGAAAACTGAAAGAGAGGCTGAGGAGAAGGAAGCATAAATCGACAGGAGCTCGGATCCAATTCATTGGCAAATGAAAAATCGACTGTTTTATTTTATCATAAAAAAACCTAGAACTCCCAGCCACTTTATCTCCTACTTTAATTTCACGTTTCTGTAAAATATATATACGAATCGTTTTTGGATTATAACTGGAACCCCCCTTTTTTTGGATCCATCTCACATCAATAACTCTACCCCTACCGCCTGTAGGTAGTTTTAGACAAGTTTCCTTTGAGGTGGATACATGAATGCCAAGTATAGCTCGTAATAATCTATCTTCGGGCCCGATCTAAATAAAGCAGGTTTTCCATGAAGAAGATTTGGCTAAGCATGTTCTATTCGATACGGTTAAAGAGAAACGAGTTTGATTACACTTCTTCATTATCTCTCCTTTTTTATTTCTCTCTGGATGTTTTTTATTTTGATTTTTTTATTTAGGCTCTTATGTTGCTACTTCAATGTTGGCAAAATGAATGTGGATGATTGGAGACATAGGAAGTGAAATTAGAAGAAGGGAATACTTACTTTGTAAAAAACAAAAAACAAAGAAATTGTTATTATTTGTGATTTGAGTTCCCTGCGCAGCCCATTCTTCTCTTTCGTTGTCTCCATCCCATTTTTCTTCTTTTTTTTTTTATTTTTATATTTTTTCCTTTTTTTACATTTTCTTATTTTAATGTTTCTTTTCTTTTACATATTTTTCTTTCTTTTAAAAATGTTTTATTTTATTAGAAAAATTATATTATAAAACTTTAAATTTTAAATTAAAATTAAATTAATTAAATATATTTAATTAATATATTTATTACAAATACTATTTTGCCTTTGTTTGATAACTTCTTGTACTAAGATTCGGTAATAGAAACGAGTTTTTAATCATCATAATTATACATTAACATATATGCATTAAATTCAAAATTAATACAAATTTAAGTTATAAAAAATAATATACAAAATTTAACTAAAACTTAAAAAATTAAATGACAAGTTAAAAACTAAAAAAATTACAAATGGATTAAAATTCATTAAAGTTTTTATTTCAATAAATTGGAGGACTAAATTGATAGTTTTTAACAAATTCAAGAACCAATTTTGCCATTTAGTAAGGTAATGTTTCACTTTTCCTCTTTGTTTTCACAATTTTCTTTGTCTTTTTTCTCTTATATTTTCTGTTAATGCATTTTTCTCTATTTGTGGACAAATTCGATGTTTGAGACAATCAAATATTTGTGTTCTTTATTTTCACTCCTTATTTTGTGTTAGGAATTTGTTTGAGGTTTGGACTGAATATTATATGTGTGTGTGTGTGTGTGTGTAATCTTAGTAATGGAATCATAAATCTGAATAATGTTATTATGTAATATTTTTTCAACTTTGATGTTAGTAGCTTAATGCAAATAGAAATACAAAGTGAAAATTTATCTTAAATCAATACCTTCTCATAGTTTTATGCAAGTTCTTAATATTCAAAGCAAGTGTCAAGACCCTCAGTCAGGTTAATGAGACTAGACAGTTTTTTTGTATCATTTTATAAATTTACACAATTGTTTAATTTAGTTAATCTATTTTTTTCTCACTTATTAATTTGCAATATTGTGTTATCAGTATAGTATTATGAAACTATACTATTAGGAAATCCAATGTCTAATTGTTGCTACAATTGGTAAAATCATTGTTGGATCAAATGGATGGTACTATGAAGGATGCACCAATTGTTATAAGAGTGCGGACCCAAAGAAGCTCTCTTATAGATGTATTTGTGATAGATACATTGAGAAACTTGCAACAAGGTAGACTCTTATTGTAATCATTTTTATAAATGACATTCAAATTACTTGTCCATTTTTAAAAATCACTACATTCTTTGCACTTTTTCTCAATTTTTTTATCATTCATATTTATAGGTATAAAGTTGAGGTTGAAGTTTATTACAAGTTTATTTCAAAATTTGTCTTTTGGAATCGAGAGTGTAAAAAAGTAATTGGAATGATTACTGTTGATCTTAGGCTCTTACTGATCAAGGTACATGTTTGTTTCTTTGTCATTGTTTTTTAATTATATCATTTATTTTATTTATAAAATTAAAAAATATGTAATTTATATTACATATAAAATAAAAACTAATTATTTACATTTACTATAATATTAAAAGATGATGAAACTTTATAATTCTCTTATAATCTAATTTATACCAAAATAACACTTACAATAATATCATATCAGCTATCAATTAGCTCAAATGCTTTTGTGAAAAGTTGTGTAAAAAACCCCAAAAAGAGAGAAAAATTATGTTATTCCATTAAGCTGAATTGGATAATAAAAAATGCAATCAAAACACACACATATATATATATATATAATATTAGAGTGTATAACGTCATATTTGCCTTCACTTCACCTGGGGTAAAGCTAGATCCACATATATATAAGAGTCGAGGTCCACCAATAATAAGATTTCAAGGTGAATCATGTCATAGAATTTGTAGTTTACTACCGATGCTAAAGAGCAGTCCCCAAAATTTGCACAACTTTACATCTATGACATTGAAAATGAAGTGCAAAATAAGATTCAATCAATGAGGTAAAAAATATATACATATTGAGTTTTTAAATTTTATATACATATCAGAGTTTCTTTTAATTTTAATGTTCACTAATTGTTGTAGCAAACAACCCAATGTTGATCATGAGATTGTCAAAAAACTTTCATACATGTTGGATAAATACAACACACATGCCCAATGCTTCAGGTAAGCTCGAGACAAATTGAATGAAGAATCTGCACATAACTTGAAGCTGCAACTGATTTTTGACAGATCAACTGATGGCAGAATTTATAATATTCCAAATGTTTCTAAAATAGTGGTTGTAATTGTTGGAGATGTTGACCAGCATCTCATAGAGATATAATTGTTGAAAGACAATATGACAAATTGCAAAGGATAGATGAATTACATCCAAGCTATTTATGATTTCAATATCCTTTCTTATTCCCTTATGGAGAAGACGGATACAGATCAGATGTGTTACACCATGATTCTCACATCACTCAAGACACTAAAAGAAATTGGTTGACTATAAGAGAATGACTTTGTTTTCGGATACAAACTAGAATAAATGAAACACATACTTTAATTAGATCCCAAAGACTATTTCAACATTTTTTGGTAGACGGTTACATGATGCTTGAGTCAAGAGGTTGTCCTTTATAAGATACAACCAATGTAAACTACGAGTAGATAAGTATTCTAACTTGACTGATGTAGATTCCAACAATCAAAGTCAAGGTCTTGATAAAGGAAAGCATGTAGTCTTGCCAACATCATTTGTTGGCGGTCGATGCTATATATGATCAACTTTACTTTGATGCAATGACTATTTGTGGCTACGTTGGATTTCCTGATTCATTTATTACTTTCACGTGTAATACATATTGGGAAGAAATTCAGAGGTTGTTTGCTTCATTGAATTTGAAGCCTATGGATCGACCCAATATTGTTGCTAGAGTTTTCAAGATCAAATTTCAAGAGTTATTGACATATTTGACAAAAAAAAAACATATACTCTTTGCAAAGTGGTTACATGTAAGCTTTTTAAATCCTAGAACTCTTTGATATTCAATGTACATTTCCAAAATATCAACATTATAAATTATAACATTTTTATGTAAATATAAAGTTATGGTATTAAATATTTAAATTAAACAATTAGTAATTCCCAAAGCATAATACATTTCACTTATATTTTCCAGAGCATAATACATTACAATTTAAAGATAAATTTGATTATCAACTGCAAAACTCAATCTATGAGTTATTGACAAACATAATCTGAATTTTGTTTTTATAACTTATGTGTAGTTTTATTTTATTTGCCTTATCTGATGTCAAAATCTAAATTTCATATGTGTACACAATAGAGTTCCAAAAGAGTGGATTACCTCATGCTCATTTGCTTATCTTCCTACATCCTTCAGGTAAGTATTCTACACCGAATGACATTGATAAAATAATTTCAGCTGAGATACGCAGTGAACAAGACAGTCTAGAGTTATATCAGTTAGTGAAGTCACACATGATTCATGGACCATGTGGCTTAGCTAACAAATTCTCACCATGTATGAAAAATGGGTAGTGTATATGTTATTATCCAAAAGAATTTCAAAATGCCACAATTCTAGATGAAGATGAATTTCCTGTATATAGAAGAAGAGATCATGGAAATACAATAGAAAAAGGTGGTCTAACTTTTGATAACAGAAGTGTAGTTCCATACAATCCAATGTTTCTTCTCAAGTACCAAGCCCACATCAACATGAAATGGTGCAACCAATGCACTTCTATTAAATATTTGTTCAAATATATCAATAAGGGTTATGACCGAATAATTGTTGCGGTTGTCTTAGATGAAAGCCAACATGCATCTCAACATATACCAAATGATGAAATTAAGCAATATGTTGACTGCAGATATATCTTCCCATCATAAGCATGCTGGAGAATCTTCTCTTTTTCAATTCATAGCAGAATGCCAACAATTGAGAGATTGTTCTTCCATTTCCAAACGAATAATCAATGTATTTTAATGATGTTTAATCACTTGATGATATTCTTTCAAAGCCCTTTGTCAACCAATCAATATTCACATCATGGATGGATGCAAACAAATCATATGATCAAACAAAAAGTCTAACATATAGTCAATTTGTGTCTAAATTTGTTTATGTGAAGAGTAGAAGATGTTGAAAACCTGAAAAGAAAGGTCATACAATTGGAAGGTTGATGTGGGTGCCACCAAGTACATGAAATTATATTATTTAAGATTAATGTTAATTGTTTCCAAAGACTCGTGTACTTATGAAGCTATTAGGACAATCAACAACATTCTTTATCCAACATTCAAAGAAGCATGTTTTGCTTTGGATTTTGTTGAGGATGACAAATAATACATTGAAGAGATTAGAGAAGCTAAGGATTGGGGATCTGGTCAGTTTTTGAGAAGATTATTTGTTACCATGCTCATTTCCAACAACATGAATAAACCAAAACATGTTTGGGCAAATACATGGTAGTGACTCTTAAACGACATTTTGTATGAACAAAGGAGATTGATAGATATCCAAGGTGCAAAATTAAAAACCTGCCTAAATTAGCTATATTATATTCCGCTTTTACATTTATTCTAATCAAATATTTGACTTGAACATTTTAGATTTACAGTTCAGTATAGAGGAATTAAAGAATTTCACACTTTTAGAGATTGAAAAATTGCTTGAAAATAGAAAAAGTCTTAGGGATTTTTCACTCATGCCATATCCAAACAATTTTGTTAAGAGCATATCAGGAAATAGGCTTGTGTTTACAGAGTTTGATTATGACATCATCGAAATGAAGTCTCAATTGGACAAAAATTACATGTTTTAACAAGTAAGATTTTAATTATTGATTTGTGTAAGAAGAAAATCTCTTCAAAATCTTGAACTAACGTACTAGTATTGTTTGTTTCAGATGAGCAAAGAGATATATTTGAGAACATAATGGCAGCTGCGAATAGACAAAGAGGTGCTATGTTTTTCTTATATGGTTTTGGTGGGATAGGCAAGACCTTCATGTGGCAAACATTAGCATCTGCCCTTAGAAGTAAGCGAGAGATTGTGCTAACTGTTGCATTAAGCGGTATTGCATCTTTATTACTACAGGTGGAAGGACTACACATTCAAAATTTAAGATTCTTGTGCCTACTCTTGATAATTCAGTATGTAACATCCACCAAGGAAGTGATATGCATAACTGTTAAAATTGGCTAAACTTATCCAGTGGCACATATACATTGTTTTGAAGCGTTGGACAAAAGTTTGAAAGATGTTATGGGTGCTGAAAATAATGACTCTACAGTTTTTGAGGGTAAAGTCATTATATTCGGAGGAGACTTTCGTTAGATATTGCCTATCATTCCAAGAGGTGATTGATCAGATATTGTCCATGCAACTATTAACGCATCTTATCTTTGGGATCATTGTCAAGTATTAACTTTAACTAAGAATATGCGTTAGGAAAGTTCATCGGACAATATGTCTATTGCTGAACTTAGACAATTTTCCCAATGGATATTAGATGTTAGGAATGGAAGAATAGGAGAACCAAATGATGGTTATGCTACAATTACTATTCCTGATGAGTTTCTAATTTCTAATTTTGAGGATCCCATTCAAGCCATTGTTGATAGCACATATCTTGATTTGTCTACAAATTACAAAATCGAAGGATTTCTACAATGTAGAGCCATTTTGGCTTCTACAATAGAACAATGAACATGATCAATGAATACATTTTGTTAATGATTCCAGGTACAACTTCTATTCATTGCCCGATTTATAAAAAAATTCATATTTTATCTACCTTTTTATTTTTACTTTACAGTTTATTCAAGTATGTATTCAATTTGATAATAATCTTCAAGTGCTATTTATATATATATATATATATATATATATATTTACTGATATAGGTGATGAAAAAGAGTATTTAAGTTTAGATTCCATTGACATGACTAACATACAAGACAACCAATCTTTTCAAACAATCACCCCTGAGTTTCTTCATTGCCTTAGAACAATAGAGTTACCAAATCATAAGATAAGGCTTAAAGTGGGTACCCCTATCATGCTTTTAAGAAATTTAGACCAATCTGAAGGCTTATGCAATGACACTAGATTAGTTGTCCCAAAATTAGCAAACTATGTCATTGAAATAATGTTTATATCAACTGAAAAGGATGAAAACTACGTATACATACCACGAATGCCATTATTACCTTCACAGTATCCTTGGCCATTTAAACTAATTAGGAGGCAATTTCCTATTGACATATCCTATGCCATGACGATCAACAAATCACAAGTACAATCTTTGACAAATGTAGGATTGTACTTACCAAAATCTGTTTTTAGTCATGGCCAACTTTATGTGGCTATATCTAGAGTTAAAAAAGGAGTGGATTGAAGATTTTGGTACATGATAATGAAAGGAATCCATTGAAGACAACAACTAATGTTGTCTACAAAAAAGTCTTTCAAAATCTTTAACAGGTCCATGCTTATTAATTTTAAATAATTACAATAACCATATTATACACTCATGGCTAATTATTTGTTTATCTTGCAGCAAATCTCATCCCACCATCACATTTTTTGTGAATTCAATCTTAATACAATTGGAACTTTTTGTTGTTGCCAAATGACTATATATATTCACATACATGCCCAATGAATGGAATTCACACATGGTGAGTAAACTATATTATGAACCATTACCCTGTTTTAGATTCTATAGATTAACAATAATGATCATTTGATCAAATACAATAGTCAAAACCTATACATTCAATTGAATATAAGATTCTTTGTATATAGTTCAATTCTTACTACTTATATATAAATTGCAGGTAAAATGAATGCTGAACATACGCAATTAGCAAGTCATTCCATTAACTTTTTGCAAAATAATAGTTTTTTTTTCTTTTGAAAGCTTTCTTCACAAAGAATCGATAACAGGTAACAATTTTTTTGGGGTTTTCTCTAGATAATGAAATTGAAAAACAACAATAATTAATAATGTTTTTTAGTGATAAGTCAATAAAAATTGTCATAATTTATGATTTTTTTATTACCTGATAATCATATTCAATACGCGTCTGATCTATATGAATTTGGTAGAAGATTTGTCACATTACAAGTATATATTGCAGACATTCTTTATCTTGCTATTCTTTCTTGCAGTCATGAATTTCTGAAGTAATTTATTTTGTGGAGAAGAGAGTAAAAGATTCAGATATTGCATATTTTGTCTCTCACAAGCTACTTTAATTGGTTGGTGTAAAAGTAACATTTTCATAAACTTTGGGATATAAATAAATTATTGTCATAGAGTTATGCAACTTCTACCACACTTCACAGTTCATTGTACTTTTGATGCAATAAATTTATATTTAAATTACATATTTGTGTTCATATTATTATCATTTCTACATCCATTAAAACTTTAATACACCCCCAACTGAGGTCTATCCTATTTTGATTTATTAATTTCTATTATTATTTTATCTCAAATTGTAATTTTTCTAACATTTAAAATTTTTTTACTTCTTAATCTAATCACAATTTCCCTAAAAAAAATAAAAACAAAATATAGCTAAGCGTAATAAAGTGTAGCGGAGTAATCAATGATTATGCACGAATTACTTACTAGTTGAGGAGTAAAATTAGTTAAAAGTAAAATATTTGGACGGTAAAAAAATAATTATTTTAACATGCCACATCAACTTAACAACATAAGACAAAATTTGTAAATTTTAAAAAAACTAGAAATAGGATGTGTCAAATTAATTTGAGGAGGATAAGTTTCATCTAAAAATAAATCAAAGGTAGAAAGGACAAGTATTTTAACATTTCATGTCAACTTAAATTCGAAAAAACAATAGAAAGTTGAATATAAAAAATGAAATTAAGTCTTATTTTTTTATTTAAAAAAATAAACTTAAATGACTCAATATTCGTAAAATTCTATCGATGACACTGGCCAGGACTGTACGTGTGTTTGGTTCACACGCTTTAAACACGTTCATTTGGACGAAATAAATCTGTTAGAGCGTCTTTTGTAGCCGAATAATGCAGTTTCTAAAGCCCAAAATGTCAAAGAAGAGAGAGACACACACATAGCCCACAACGCAGACCTTTTTATGCCTGCACCTGCCTTCTCAAAATTAAGTTTTTGAGTACGAATTCTCAAATTAAATTAAGGGTATGTTTGGTCTAGAGGAAAGAAGAAAAAAAGATTTTTTTAAATTAAAATAAAATATAAGTGATGTATATCTTACAAAATATAATATAATTTTTTTTATATATTATTTCCCAAACACAACTTAAGTACATAGATGCCTTCTTTTTTCTCAACGGTGTGAATTTGGATTTTGAAACACCGAATTGTCAGTATTTTTTTTTTATGTTACCTTAAGAATTCAGGTTTCTATAACCGAATTCTTAACTTTTTTTTTGTTTTTTTAATTAGTATAAATAAAGAATATTTAAAAATATTATTAGGTAAAATAATTAAATAGTATCAATAAAAATGCAATTAAATTTTTATCTTTTAAAATATTAGCAAATAAGTTTTTCTTAAGAAAATTATAATTTTACTAAACAATTGAATTTATTCTTTAAAATATAATTATATGCAAAAAAATATTTTACATTTTATAATATAATTAGGTAATTATAAATTAATATGTCATTTTAAATAATAAAAGTTAATGAAAATCAGAATTATTAATATTATTAATTAAACTTAAATGAC
>PYAF01000010.1:260849-274026 GCA_007407185.1 Glycine tomentella
CATTCAAAATATGAGATCATAATTTAAAAATTATTAAACAAAATCAATCAATTTAATTAAAACCATTATGGACCTACATATTTAATTTCTCCCAAAATATAATATCATTTAAATATATATTGTTCCAAAATTAAAATAAAACACAACAAAGAGTAGAGGTCCATTGCAGCAACAAAGCTTCCAAAATGGAATTAATTCATAAAGTTGTTGGCCAATGTTCAGCACCGTCGAGAATGAGAAATGAGGGGGAGGGTTAGGGTTTCGGGATTTTATTCTTATATATATAAGGGTAAATTTGTAATTTAATTATGGCAGGGGCGGGGGCGGGGGGCGGGGGCGGGGCGGGTATCATCAATACCAAACCCGTCCCCGTCCTCGAATTTTTGTCGTGGGACGGGGCCGGGACGGGTATCATCAATAATAAATTTGATTTTTTTCCGTTAAAATCAGGACGGATTTTAACAAGTATCCACAGGCTCGGGTCTCGTTGCCATGCCTATTTTTGAAACTCCAAATTCACACTGTAAAAAAGGGGGGCATTTGTGTATTTAATTTGAAAAGGGAGTTATTCAAGAAGAACATAGAGAGTGCTTGCTTCAATGGACAGAGATAAGATGGGATTCAGAAATTAATTTATTTTGCGAAATCCACACTTTTTATATTTTATATAAAGTGATTCAGAAATTAATTTTGATTAATTTTTTATATGAAATAAATCATATTAAAAAGAATATATATTATATATGTGCTGATGATGATGTCAATAAAAATATATAGTTAATACATGTTTTTAACAAAAATTACTTCATATTATAATCAGCGAATTCTCTTATTTTTTTTAATTTTTAAATCAAACATATCCATAATTTTCAGAATAAAGTTGCAGGGAGTAAAAAAAGTCCCGAAAGTCGAGGCACGCACGCGTCAGTGACATGCCTGCACGCACTTACTCGCCATGCGTGCGTTTCGTCCTTCGAGCTCGCTCACTCAATCACCGCACCCAATCAATCCTATCCCTCCGTGCAATCAACACCAAACATGAATCAACGGTCCCCACGGCACTCACCGCACGGAACCGAACCGCAGAGAATAACCGTTTTGTTGACGAGTCACAGGAGAGAGAGACGATGACATAAGAGGTGAGTGAGGATTTCATTTATTCAGAGAGAGCGTTGACACCTAACCAGTTTGAAGCCTTCTATACTCACTCACTTTCTCACTCTTTCCGGTGACGTTTCTGTTTTCTTTTCTGTGTTCTGAAGAAGTTTTAGGGTTTCGTTTTGTTTCTCTTCGGCCACTTCAGGTCATTTTTTCCTTTTTTGTTCTCTGAAATTTTAACCGTTTCTTTTGTTTTTTGTTTTTTGTTTGTGACTCTCTCTGGTGTTGTAATTTGTAGTGCTGCATTGCTCTTCTGACTTCGGATTTTTTAGCCGTATTATTTTTTTCTTTTCAGTTTTGCTTTGTGAGAATCGTTGCCTTATGTTTATTTTTTTTCTGAAGTTGAAATGTAGTACTGTTTTTTTTTTTTTCTTAGGGTTTTGGAAGTTCTTTATGTGTTTGCATGTGATGGACATGGATCTTGCTTTTTTGACTGTTTATTTTGAATGAAAAAAGGATTTTGCCTTGGCTACAAACAGCGTTTCGTTTCAGAAATGGAGTTTTCTGTTGTTGCTGGAGTTTTGTATGTTTTTCTTCACTGATTTGGGTTTACTCTTTTTCGTTGTTAATGTTGTTATTTATAGCATTTTAGGACTTGTTTTAGTTTTCTTTTTTGTTAAGTTCTTTTGGTAAGTGGAAAACCCTAATTTCTGCAATGCATGTCGTTAACATTTGGGTGGGTATTTTGTATTGATGGGTTAGATTTATCTTCTGGATGCTGCTTTTACTGAGGGTGGTTTGAATGAATGCATGCCTTTTTTTTTGTTATCTATGTTAGAGGATGGTATGGCGTTTTAGACTGTCATTTGTTACAAGGGTTAGCCATGTTTTAAAAGTGTTGTGTATATACATTTAAGTAACCTTTCTGCATTTAGTAATATTTTTGCTATTTATTTGTTGAAGCTTAGCTCTTGCTTTCATTTTTTTAGTATAAAATTAGTAATGTAATAATTTAACTTTACATTTTGTCGCTGCCTTTTTGCTCTTTCCCGTTTTGGTTATGTATTCATGTTCACCAAAAGTAGTACATTGATTTTTGGAAGACACTCATCAGTGACATTATGATTCTCAAGTGCACGGTTTTAAATTGTGGTTGTGGTAAAACAATCTCTGAATTTGTGGAAAATTTAGACAAATGCTGCAGATGTGGCTGCAAGTGTGGTTGTTTAGGCTTACTAAACCTTGATATTTCTGTAGCAATTGCGGATGTGGGCTGTTCATTAAAACCTTGTTCTTAGTATTGAATGCGTACCAAATTTACTTTATTATTTGAGAGTTAACCTGGTTAAATTGTCTTTGAGAATGTTATTTATTTATTTATTTTTAAAAAAAAAACCAAACATGGGGAATAAACCTTTCCAACCTCAGACTCATTGGAGACTAGAAATTTCTGTTTGTACCAAACGCCTCCTTAAACTTTTTGTCATCTTCATAATTTTTCGTTTATGGATAATGTGATCCCCTGCTTTACCTTATATTCCTAACTTTGTATATACAGGCTATGGATTCATTTGAGCCAGATGGAAATGGGAAGGAGGAGTCACTGCCACCACCACCTCCTGTTGTTCCCTCTGATATTGTACCTCTCAAAGAAGAGGAGGTGCTCTGTATGCCTGCTGAGCCTATTAAGAAAAAGGCTTCCCGACTTCCAATAGCCAGATCTGGTCTGGGATCGAAAGGAAATAAAATACAATTGCTGACCAATCACTTCAAAGTTAATGTTGCTAAAAATGATGGGCATTTCTTCCATTATAGTGTATGTTCTTTGATTAGTTTTTGTTTAGTATTAATATCTGTGTTTTTGTTTAAGCTTGTCACTTAAAGTTGGCGCTTATGTTATCACTTCACCTGATATGCTAACAGGTGGCTTTTACTTATGAAGATGGACGCCCTGTAGAAGGTAAGGGTGTAGGGAGAAAGATAATGGACAGGGTGCAGGAGACATATCATTCTGACTTAAATGGTAAGGACTTTGCATATGATGGGGAGAAAAGTCTGTTTACTGTTGGCTCTCTTCCTCAAAACAAGCTTGAGTTTGAAGTTGTTCTTGAGGATGTCACCTCTAACAGGTAGAAGTGATTAGAGAGCACTTAGTTGTTGTTTTGGCTCTCCAAATTGGTTTTTGTAATTCTTGCTTTATTTTTTGTTTTCTAGGAATAATGGCAATTGCAGCCCTGATGGTCAAAGGGACAATGAGAGTGACAGAAAGAGGATGCGACGTCCTTACCATTCAAAATCATTCAAAGTAGAGATAAGCTTTGCTGCAAAAATTCCAATGCAGGCCATTGCCAGTGCCTTATGCGGGCAAGAGACCGAGAATTTTCAAGAAGCCATCAGAGTTCTTGATATCATTTTGAGGCAGCATGCTGCTAAGCAGTAAGTAAATAGTGCTTTCTTTTTCTCAGCGTGTGGTTAACTGTTTAATATTTTTTTTAACATGAGTCTATCTGTACATTGTTTATTGCAGAGGCTGCTTACTTGTACGCCAATCCTTTTTCCACAATAATCCAAATAATTTTGCTGATGTAGGAGGTGGTGTCCTAGGCTGTAGAGGATTCCACTCAAGCTTTAGAACTACACAGAGTGGCCTGTCTCTTAACATAGGTTAAATTCGTTGCCTGTACAATCTTCCCAAGTCAATATATGTTTTGTCTAATTCTAGCAATCTCTAATTTGTTTAGACGTGTCAACTACAATGATAATTTCTCCTGGGCCTGTGGTGGATTTCTTAATTTCTAATCAAAATGTGAGAGATCCTTTTCAACTTGACTGGGCTAAGGTGAACAAGTTTTCTGAATACTTTTTCATCACCCATCATTGATTTTGTAAGGCTCAAATTTGATTCCCCCCAACCCCTTTTAACATTTTAACAGGCCAAAAGGACCCTAAAAAATCTGAGGATTAAAACTAGCCCATCCAATCAAGAATTCAAAATATCTGGGCTCAGTGAACTCCCATGCAGAGAGCAGATGTACTTATTTTCTCTGTTTACATATTGTTAATTTCTTACCTTGTGTATTTGCTGTATTGTAATTTTTGAGTTGTACTTTAGGTGATGTGTTGAGGTTTTTGATGGTGTGTATTCTGCAGTTTTACTTTGAAAGGTAAAGGTGGAGGGGATGGTGAAGATGGTAATGAGGAAATCACTGTATATGATTATTTTGTTAAGGTTCGTAAGATAGATCTCCGGTACTCTGCTGACCTTCCATGTATCAATGTTGGTAAGCCTAAACGACCAACATTTTTCCCCATTGAGGTAAATAAGGTTTTTTTTTTGTTCTCTATACTGCGTTTGTTTGCATTAATTCAAGAGGTACAGATTGATCTTAGCAACATATTTGGTTATTATTGACTTTTCTTTTTTTTTTTTTATTGGTTCTTTTAGCTTTGTGAATTGGTATCGTTGCAACGATATACAAAAGCTCTGTCCACGCTTCAAAGGGCTTCATTAGTAGAGAAGTCGAGGCAGAAGCCACAAGAGAGGACGAAAATTTTGTCTGATGTAAACGATTTTTGCTACATTCTGAGTGGTATAATTTTAAATCATGTCTAGGATAAGAAATCTTACTATTAATTTTTGCTGAAGGCACTGAGAACCAGCAACTATGGTGCTGAACCTATGCTCCGAAATTGTGGAATTTCTATAAGCACTGGCTTCACTGAAGTGGAAGGTCGGGTGTTGCCTGCACCAAGGGTATATATATAGTTATTCCGTTATGTTCATGAATCATTTAGTTAATTCTATGTTGTATATTAAAACAATGATCTTTTTTTGTTGAGGTTTGGAAGTATCAATAGTAGTATTCTTTAATGGTTAGAAAATGATTATTGAATCTTCTTCAATAGTTGAAGTTTGGCAATGGTGAGGATCTCAATCCTAGGAATGGGAGATGGAATGTCAGCAGAGTGGTATTTAATTCAATTCCCTTTCCTCTGTGAAGTTTTAATATTTTGTACTTAAGAACAATATTGGCTTAGGTTCTAACTTTTCTGCACACTGTGACGTACAAGGACTGTCGCTAACTTTCTTGAATGCTTCAGAAATTTGTGGAACCATCAAAGATAGAAAGATGGGCTGTCGCTAACTTTTCTGCACGCTGTGACGTACGAGGACTTGTACGGGACCTCATTAGAATTGGAGATATGAAAGGAATTGTAAGTTCTTTAACTGCATATTTTTTGTAGTGTGAAAGGGCTACTGACTGACATTTTGTTTTCTTTGATTTCTGCAGACTATAGAACAACCATTTGACGTGTTTGATGAGAATCCACAGTTTAGGCGTGCCCCCCCTATGGTTAGAGTGGAGAAAATGTTCGAACATATCCAATCTAAACTTCCTGGGGCTCCTCAATTCCTTCTCTGTTTGCTTCCTGATCGGAAAAATTGTGATATTTATGGTTAGTGTTTTTGTGTGATTTTATTTTTATTCCAAAGCAATTTTCAAGAGCCCTGAATAGAAATTGTCTTTTTGTCATTGAAGGTCCATGGAAAAAGAAAAATCTTGCTGATTTTGGAATCATAAATCAGTGTATGTGTCCTTTAAGGGTCAATGACCAGTACCTGACTAATGTTATGTTGAAGATCAATGCCAAGGTTTATTTAATATTTTGGTTATATTGTACTGTATCTTTGTACATGATCATATAAGCATTTGCATGTAAAACATCTTATCTGTTATCTTAATTTTATAGTATAAAAAATAGATGAAGTGATGGAAACCTTCATACCCATTCCACACTTACTAGGATAAGGTGTGGTTGTTATGATTGATTTTTACTGCATGTGCCTGTAAACCATCTTGTAAACTGATGAAAACCTTAATGCCCATGCCCTTCCATACTTACTATTCTAAGGCTTGGTTGTTATAATTAATTTTTATTGCTTAGTTGATTCATTATGAAGGATTTTTTTTTTTCCGATGAATTTTTTTTATTGTTATGCAGCTTGGTGGATTGAATTCATTGTTAAGCATTGAACATTCCCCTTCTCTTCCTGTTGTTTCCAAAGCTCCCACCCTCATTCTGGGCATGGATGTGTCACATGGCTCACCTGGGCAGACT
This sequence comes from Glycine tomentella, assembly GCA_007407185.1. NCBI lineage: Eukaryota > Viridiplantae > Streptophyta > Magnoliopsida > Fabales > Fabaceae > Glycine > Glycine tomentella. The sequence goes on from PYAF01000010.1 coordinate 267,069, forward strand.
GACATTCCTTCAATTGCTGCGGTAAATGATAATTTGTCTTGTGTTTTCTATGAACAGTGTTTCCAAATGCATATGAAAGCCTAATTTTCTGGATGAAGGTATATTGGTTTTTAGTTTTGGCCTGCATGTCTAATGTGTAAATATGCACATGCAGGTGGTCAGCTCTAGACACTGGCCTCTGATATCAAAGTATAGGGCATGTGTTCGTACCCAATCTGCAAAGATGGAAATGATAGATAATTTGTTCAAGCAAGTATCTGAAAAGGAAGATGAAGGCATCATAAGGTTAAAAATTGTCATTTTCTGGCAGATTCAAGCCGCTGTAAACTAACACCAAAGAATCATTTACAAAATATTTACAATATCAAGGATCCAATTGCATTTTTTTCAGTTTAAGGACCTAATTAAAAATTCCAGATAGTTCAGGAATTTTTTTAATAGTTTAGCTGTTTTTTTTTTTTTTTTTCCAGTTGCATTAATTGTATATGCATTTGTTTTTTCTGTCGATCCATGTACAAGGACTGTCTATACTGATGGGTTTCATCTATTGCAGGGAACTTTTACTTGATTTCTATACCACTTCTGGGAGGAGAAAACCGGAAAATATAATCATATTCAGGTATGTTTTTCCTTCTTTGAGAATGCTGCTTCTGTTTATTTTCTTGTTTTTGCATTTTGATTGTTACATCTGTGTAAATGTTCAACTTTTGGGGTAAATCATGTTTTCACCTAGTGAGATGAGGCTTTAGTTGTTGCATATGAACCATGTTTGATGTTTCTGATATGTTATTATTGTGAAATTGTTCAGTGTCTCTTGAAGTATCTTGCTATTTCAAATAATATATTAACCTTGTATTTATTTTCTATAGATTGAAATATGTAGTTGAAGCATTCAGATATATATTTGATTTAATGTTAATGTTAATCATTTCTGATTCAACTGAACATTGTTTTTTCTGTTATCTGTATAATGTAGGGATGGGGTTAGTGAGTCGCAATTCAATCAAGTTTTGAATATTGAACTTGATCGAATCATTGAGGTACTGATGCCGGTCAATTGTGCTTTTTTAGTACTAATCATTTTAGTCATAGAGAACTAATCTTTAAAATTTTAGGCTTGCAAATTTCTCGATGAAAATTGGGAGCCAAAATTTGTGGTAATTGTTGCTCAGAAGAACCACCACACCAGATTTTTCCAGCCTGGCTCTCCCGACAATGTCCCACCTGGCAAGTGTTCTGGGTCTTTACAGTTAGATTTTTTAATTGGAAAGTATCTGTTCCCTTATTATTTCTTTTTGCAGGAACTGTTATCGACAATAAAATTTGTCATCCCAGAAATTATGATTTCTACCTATGTGCACATGCTGGAATGATAGTGAGTATCCCGGCTTTTTAATATATATGTCTCTATTATTTTTCTCATTTTGAAGTTGCATGATTGTGGCTTGTGTGGCTATCTAGTAGACTTTTGTATCCCTTCTTGACCTTTGTCTGAAGTGTGCAACCCTTTTCCATATAGACATCTATATTTTTTTATCTTTTATTTTAATTCCGCTTGTTTGTAACTGATTTCTTATTGCTGATAGTCTGATAGATAAAGAGGATATTTACTTTGATTCTAGTTTCTATTTAAAGATGTAGTGTGGAATAAAGGTTGGGGATTCTTATTTCTATTTTATTAAAATAGAGAAATGTAGTGACAGTAGAAGTATCTTCCTATTAAATGGAAGTTGGTTGCGTCACTCCATTCTTTCAGTAAAATGAGGAATTCTTCCAACATCAAGGTTCATTTGCATTGTTACTTTGATCTGAGTTGAGTGCTGTATTATTTCTGCTGCATCGGGCTTCTACCATACATCTTTGTACATATTTTTAGTTGAACTCAAATTTTTTTGGTTGAGGTTGAATAGGATGTTTGTAATCGTTGTTCCCCCCAGAATGATCTCCCTTTAGTTACATTTGATTTTGATATAATCAACTGGTGTGTAAAGGTCCTTTTTTGTTTTTTCTGTCATTTCCTCTATGCATTGCCTGGTCTTGCAGGCATTTAGGGAGTGTTGAAAAAGGTACCACTTCACCTGCCCTAATTTACATTGTTGGTGTTGTTTATAAAGCTGTTGTAGTACTTGGACTACTTAATGCCAATTGGTTGTTACGATTACAGACATGGAGGGCTATATTTGATTCCTCTTTCCACATGTATTTATAACCTATAAAATTCAATTAAATGTAGGTGGACCTAGTTGTGTAAAATTAAAAACTTGTATTAACATTTGTTTTTTATTCTCCCTCTAATTGTGGTGCTCAGGGAACTAGTAGGCCTACCCATTATCATGTGCTGCTTGATCAGGTTGGTTTCTCTCCGGATCAGCTGCAGGAGCTTGTCCATTCGTTATCTTATGTGTAAGTGGAAATTTGGACCCATTTGATTGCATTAGACTCATTTTACGGTTTCAGCTAAGATCAATCTAAACAATGTAAATTGATTGTGAACATGACAGGTATCAGAGGAGCACTACTGCCATTTCTGTTGGTAATAAATTTGTACATTATTTAGTCCAATATATGGGTATTGTTTTGACCTAATTATTATTCATGATTGAATTTTATCTATATATAATCTTCTTCGTTGCAGTTGCTCCAATATGCTATGCACACTTGGCTGCTACTCAGTTGGGGCAGTTCATGAAATTTGAGGACAAATCTGAAACATCTTCAAGCCATGGTGGATTGAGTGGTGCTGGTGCTGTTCCCGTCCCTCAGTTGCCTCCCTTGCAGGAGAAAGTCCGCAACACAATGTTCTTTTGTTGAGGCCTTTATGCTCTGCCCTACCTCCTCAAGTGGTGAAAATGCTGTACATAAAACTATGTTTCTAATCTTAAGTTCATGCGGACTAAGTTTATATTATGTGGTAGACTTGGTCTTCTTAGCCATGTTTAGTCTTTCTAGCACAAGACTTTTCAAATGTTCAGGGACCTTACCTTACTTTTTGTAGCAAGACTTGATCTTTAACGCAACGTCTTTTTGTAGCAAGGCTTGATCTAGCACGTCTTTTTGTAGTTCCTCCTGCCCCCTTTTTTAGGTTTAATTGCACTTATTACCTCCAATACTTTAATTTATGTTGAATTTTACTTATCCCCAACAAATTAATTTGGCTATTTTATTCCAAATTTTTAAGAAACATACGGATTTTATTCTGTTAGTTTACTCCTAACATAACTGTATTTTTTACTCCTAATTTATTATTTTCTTTGCAAATTTTACCCCTATTTGTTTTCAAATTTTGTCCTCGATTTTTTTTTTGGGCAAATTTTATCCCTAATTTGTGTTTATTAATGGATAAAATGGTTTGGGTAAAATTTGTAAGTTTCTTTAAAGTTAAGGATAAAATGTTTTAAATTAAAAAGTTGGAGGTAAAAAATGTAATTAAATATATATATTTCTTAAAATTTTTATATGTTGGTAGTTTATCAGCTTACTGCTTATCGTTAGATTTGGAAGCTGGTTGGGTGGGAGGGAGAGATAACAAACGTGGATTTCATGAAATATGAGGCTAATTTTAAAAACTAATTTGAGGCTTTGACGCTCAAGTCTGCAAAGAGTTCCTTCTTGATGGATATGTCTGAGGGATACATTCCACTGAGAGCTGAGTTTGTTGTGAATCTTGGCAGGAGAAGCATGCTTATGAAAAAGTTAGAAATAGACGAAGAGTAAGGAAATAACTTCCAAAGAATCAGAATAGCAAAAGTATTTTGCCTTATGCCTCTGAAGCAAACTTGATTAAGGCCATGCCATTGGTTTCGCTTGGAGAGTATCAGAATCAGAATCTTCACCTCAAATAGTTTCACCAAAATCTGACTGTCCAGGATTACTGGGAGACTGCTTCCATCAATGTTCAAGACCACTCCACCGTTGTGGGGAGGATGCCACTGAACCCATGTATCAGGCGGAGAATCTGTAATCAAGAACCAATATTAGAATTTAGAAAATATGATATAAATCTGTAATCTTTTATTATTCAATACACTAATTGCAGAGATGAGTTATGTAAGTTTTAGTGTAATTGTAATAGCAATCCATTTGGTTCTTTGGTGGCTGTTACAATGATGCACTAATTGCATCTACGAGAGTTATAGAGGATGTGAGCTGGGAATTGAAAGAGACATGATAGGTGAAACATTGGAGACAGAGGATGACAAGTCAACAAAAACTGATATTTACGTGTAAGCCTGTTGCTTCACAACGCAGAATATATATATATATATATATATATATATATATATATATATATATATTATAAATGATATAAATATAATACACAGTTTAAACTCATCTTAATTTTTTGGATAAATGATCTATTTGGTCATTTATTTTATTTATTTTGGTCCTTAAGAAAATTCATTTGATCCTTTATGTCTTAAAAAAAGGATCAAAATTGTACTTGTATCAGTGCAAAATGGTCTTCCCTCACTTCCATCGCAAGTGCCATCGTTTCAGACACCATCTTCGCCGGTGCCATTTGGGTGTTTGAATTTGCAGCTGGCGTTGTATCCTTTGCTGTCGCCGAGGCTTCTGTTTTCCCAAACCCGTGGTCAGTTAGGATTTTCTCAGCTTTTGCTTTCGCCCACCGTGTGGGTTCCTAGTCCTCGCTGGAGGGTAATTTGATTGGGAGGTAAGTTTATTTTTTGGGTTGTTGTGTTACCTATACATGGTGCTGGTGCTAGGGGGAATTCAATTTGTGGTGGTTGGACTCAGTGGTCAGATGCTGCATAGTTTATTCTTTAAATGGGATATCAAAGACATCAAAAGGATTCAATTATGGACCTTTTAACCCTATTATACTTTTTGATTTTTTTTATATACCCAACTATCTCTCTCCTCCAATTATTAATATAACTATCTCCCATTACTATTCAGTGTGAATTCGAACGACCCAATTCGGAATTCACAACTTATTTTTTTTCTACTTTTTCAGAATCAATTTAGAATTTAAGCCCCAAACCTGAATACTAAATGGTTTCATTTTCTCTTTTTACTTTCTGCAAACCCCATTGACTATCCACACACCATTTACTATCCTTTGGGTGATTTCATACTTTTTTTTTAAACTTTTTACAGACCCTCATTTCGAAATTGGTACCCCAAACCCAAATTCTAAACATTTTTTTTTCGTTTTGATTATTTTGTTTGTAATTTTTAAAATAATTAGTAATATATTTAATTATTTTATTTCAATAATATAATTTTTAATATACAGTGATATAGCTAATTAACTAACTATAAGAATAAATATTAATAATTACTAATATTTTTTTAAAAAAACTATGATAACAGACGATTAAATAATATTATGAGTAGATACTATAATAACCAAGGTTTAAAAAAAAAACATGTGGCGCCGGTAGCGCCAGTTGCGACGGCAGTAGCACTAGGGTGGCGCTAGTAACGTCAGAGTGCACTAGATGATCAATTTTCTCTGGAATCTGGCGCCAGTAGCGCAGAAGACGCGCCAGAGGCCATTTTTCTCTAGAATCCGACGCAAGTAGCGCCGGGAATGGCGCCGATAGTGCGAGGACTCGGGCTGAAGTCATTTAAGTGACCTTTCTCTCTCTCTTCCTTCACAAAATCTCATCCTCTTCTTCCTTTGTGCGTTTCCTCCATTGTTGAGCTTGGGAAGCTCTATAACCACTCAACCATTGACCAAAACACTTCACTTTCAACATGAAAGTTAAATGGAACTACTCAATGAGCTAGATTTCAACATCACTTTCTCTGAAAATCATCAAACGGAAGATCACGTTCTCTAGGGAACTTTACAAAACTTCGATTTTGAGGGGAAAGAAGGCATTTTAAGGACATTCAAGCTTGGAGAAGTTGTCCTCTAGACTTCCTTGTCGATTTAGTGGTAAGAATCACAACTTTTACTGATTATTTAAGAATTTGTTCTTGAGGTGAATAGTGACCCATTTGAGTTAGAGTTGAAATTAGGCTTGGGTCCTTTGAAAAAATATGCTTAGGAGGTTGTTGTGATGAAAGTTTAGCCTTGAAATAGAATTTTTATGGACTTTGGAATTTGGCTCTGAATAATGTATGAGTAGGAAGAATCTTGGTTAAATTGGTGACATTATGATATGCATGAGCCTTGGTGCTTTTACAATATGTGCTCAAGAGGCTATATAAACGGTGAAATTATGTTGAAGTAACCGTTTTAGCCATATTGATAATCATTGAGATTTGGCATAGATAGAGTATTGAACTCTTTGAATTGACTTATGCAGAATCTTAGGGAGACTCTAGTGCCTTGGTTATGTAGAGATAGATCCTGTTGGGGGCCTGTAAGTCACCAGTTGTGTGACTAGTCATTATAACTTGAAAATAATGTAATAAGGGGTTTTAATGAAAGAGAATAACGTTTCTTTTCATTCTAACGGTTGAGAACCATTGTTGATTACCTGTGTGCCTTTGTATAGGGCGTGACACCGAGGGTGTCAGTAGCGGAGACCACAGTTCAGGGATTGAACAACAAAGCACTTCTTTGTCAGGTAAGTTCTTTGTTCTTAGGAGTGTTTCCCATTGCCTGAGTTCCACCATACTTCGAGGGAGTGATGGTTGCGTACATGATTCATATGCATTGAATTGAATGTTACAACTTTCCTCATGATAATATGTATGCTTGTTTATGTGCTTTTGTATGGTTGCCTTTCGGATAGATTTTCTGGCCAGTTAGATAGATATGGACCTCCCTAGTAGTAGAGCACAATGTAACATCCCAATATTTTAATTATTGAGTATGGATTAAAAGAAATTTTTTAGAGTGATTAGAAAATTATCATTCCTTATATAATCAGATTTTTAGAATTTAACATACCTTTTGGAATAAAATTTAGTCTAAGCTATTCTCATCATTAGAACATGAGAGAAAATGATGAATATCATTTTATGAATTTTCTTGAGATTA
>PYAF01000010.1:279586-305421 GCA_007407185.1 Glycine tomentella
TTGTGCTGTATGAATTGCCAGAGGGCGGGACACGAAGGTGTTAGCAGCTTGGTGAGCAACCATCTGAGGACTAAGGAGAAAGCACGATCTTACCAGGTAAGTTTAGTGTTCCTTGGAGTGATTTCCCCGCTTGGGGTCACTATTTGAGTGTCTTATGTGCTTGGGATAGAATGAACACTATGTTGTATTTTAATTAATGATAGTGTTCTATGATGAATGGAAATCCTAACGCTGTGATGGTGTTAGGTATGATATTGTTGTGTCTGATAAGGTGTATAAGCCATGTATATGATAACTAGTGTAGTTAAACACTAGGATAGAGGATTGAGCTGTATTGATAATAAGAGATATACCCTGATGTTCTAGTGATGAGATGAACACTATGTTAGTGTTCGGTGCCTGATGATAAGCTAACCCTGCGAAAGTGTTATGCTGTATATTGATAATAGTTCTGTATGACATGCCAGGCACCTTGATGTTGTATGATGATGATTATGATAGTGAAACACCGTGATGGTGTTGTGATGTGTATTGAGGTAATGCCGTTATGGCATGTTGGTCTTGATGTTAGATTGACACTGTGAGAGTGTCATGTTTTGTATTGTTTATGAGAATTAGGTGTGCATTCTCTGGCCGGAGAATAGTGGACTATGGACCCCTTGGGAATGTTCCCACTCGGTGGATGATCTCCCCTGGGATAATCCATAGGCGTCCATGTAAATCTTGAGTAGATGTTCCCACTCGGTGGATGATCCTATTCAGGTATTGGGCGGTGAGTCCTGAGTAGATGTACCTGCTCGGCGGATGATCCTATTTAGGTACTCGGTGGAAAGTCCTGAGTAGATGTACCCACTCGGTGGATGATCCTATTCAGGCATAGATAGAGCCAGTCCTGAGTAGATGTTCCCACTCGGTGGATGATCCTATTCAGGTATTGGGCGGCAAGTCCTGAGTAGATGTACCCGCTCGGCGGATGATCCTATTTAGGCATAGATGAAGCGAGTCCTGAGTAGATGTACCCACTCGGTGGATGATTCTATTTAGGTACTCAGCGGGAAGTCCTGAGGGAATGTGCCCTTTAGTGGATGATCTTCCTTAGGCAGAGTAGTGATAGACATCCTGAGTGAGTGGAGAGTCTTACGGGATGATCCTCCTCAGGTATTGATTAGAGTATAGTGAGATTCTGGGGATTTGTACCTGTTAGATGATTATCCCCAAGTGAAGGACTAGGTTACAGAGAACCTATTCCTTGGATTAGTGTTACCTCAGCAGTGATGAGGTGTTACAGATAGGATGAATAGATATATATATATATATATATATTATGAGATTGAGAATTAAAGCTCATGGAGCTTGAGAGAGCCTATTTTCCTAGACAGAGGATCTCTTAGTATAGATGGTGAGTGCACAGGCCTGGTTGGGCGTGCATAATAAGCATAAGAGTGATTTGTGGTGAGAGAATGCAGATGGCTATGGATAAGCCATAGTGTTATAGTAGGCCGTTGATAGTGAACCAGGGGGAGGAAAGACCTCCAAGAACCCTGGCTTACTGAGATTTTTATCTCACCCTGTATGGGATTTATGTTGCAGGTGCGTAGAGCAGAGGATAGAGCCCTGGTAAGGAGCCAGTAGAGCCAAGCATGGCAATTGCTTGGACTAGCATCTGTGAGCTTTGAGCTCCCTGTGGTGTATGCATATTGAGGTAGTTTCTGTCTCCTGTCATATCGTTATAGATATGGTTGTTATCTTCCTGGTTTTATTGTTTGATTATCTGGATCAATAAGGGATAGAAATAGTGAAATATATCATGTTTCTGTTTGTGCACCATACATAATGTATCAAGAAATACGATTCTTGTATGCTTCTGCGGCTTATTTTATGCTATTATGATATTATAGTAATGTTAACACACTGGGTACACACGGGGTGTTACAAAATCTAAAAATATATTTTATCTATAAATTTTAAATTATAAGAAAATATTTTTTCAATAATTAAACTAAGAACATATGAGCTTTAAAATATATTGGTTGACATTCTTCTTATTAAGAATGTGATCTTTATAAGGTTGAAGTGTGTATATCAATTAATTAATTTCCAATGTATGCATGTATCACTTCTAGTTAACATGCCAATTCCTTGTTAGGTATGATATGGAAATTGTATTTCTGACACGTGTGTTTGCGTAGAGTAAAATTGTGTGCTAAAGAATATGGATTCTGATTTCCTGGATTAAATGACAAAAATGGATGTTTGCTTGAGTCAAGGAATGTTACGTCATGATCCAAGTGCATTTGATGAGTTTTTTAAATACCGAGTGAAATGAGATAAAAGTTAAAGTTTTGATAATTTTGTATGTTTAGATTGTTAGGTGCATTGGGAACCTGCTGGCATCCGAAAGTGCAGGAAGTTCGAAAAATGCTCTACCCTTACTGGATTGCGTTAAACGAGCGTTCGAAGAGAGTCTTAAAATCATGTTTCAAATTATAAATTCCTAATTAAACAACTGAATTTAAGTTGGTTTTAAGTTATAAGTGAGTGTTAGAAGAATTGGTGATGAAAGGATGGGTTGAACATTGTTTTAGCCTGCAGAAAATTATGACAGCAAAGCCACTGTGTTTAAGAGTCTCGTTTCAGCATTCCATAAAGAATCAGAATATTCTCTTTTACAATATTTAAAATTTTCAGGTCCTCTTTCTAAACTTTTTGATCCCATGTTTGTTTAAGTTCCCTATAATTTATGGTGATATTTTGGTTAAGGATTTTAATTCTGTCTATGTGCAGAACCGCTTTGTGCTTGGCTATCGCTGTCTGTGACCATTTGAGTAATGTAAAGTTGAGTCATTGGTTGTAACTATCCTCCTTATTTTTCCTACACATGGGAGTTTCTAAATTTAGTCTTTCCCAAGTTCCAATCCCTGTCTATGTCTAAGAGAAGCTGGGTATTCTAAACCATAACAATAGCTATGGCTAAATGGGCTTGTATATGTATGTTGCCTTTAGCATTGCTATATGTAACTTTCACTAAATGAATTTTCTCTGGCCCTTTTGGACACTCAAAGTTTCATGTATTAGCTATGATCCTAATTGATCATACTTCATTTACTATTTTTTACAATTTATAACAGGATCTACATTAAGACATATTAAAATGTGAATTTGGACAATAACATGTTGTGTACAGGTTGAGTTTATGTAAACATTTGATATTCTTATCATGAGTTTTAACTTGGTGTGTGTAATTTTTGTTTTGATATGACAAACAAGTGCCTAAATATAGTTATATTGCTTTTTGAGTCATACATGCAAGTGGGTTATGGAAACTTGATTAAAGATGATCCAAACATATGGTGCTGAATGAATCTATTATGCTGATGTGTTGTATTATGAAATGAATTGTGAATGACAGATTTCTGTTTTCAATTTAGTCTAGTGAGGTTGTAGATTCGTGTGTCTTCTTCTCAATGTCGTTGATTCCATGTCATTTCTTCAGTGATTTTTACATTGCAACCTATCTTGTCGATTGAAATACTATGTAGCTGCGAACAATGATGGATCCATTTTTTTAGTGCGGCAAAATATTATCTAATATTTTTTCAGACGAAAGATAGTATAAACTGTATTAAAAGAATATTAGAAAAATTGAAAAAATAAAGTAAATAAAATTAGTATTAATTTATTTTCTCTAAAATAATTTTCTAATGGAGGTAATACCTATTTTATTATGGGACAAAGTAAATATTTATTCAATATATTCAAATAAAAAATTACTTAGTGGGACAATTACTCCCATTACTTTCTACATAGATCTGCTCCTGGCTGCGGGACAAAAACAATAAAATTTATTGTTTGGGATGGAAATCAAAATTTTAAGTTTTTACAAAATAAATGATTTCATGGTATTTTTTTTTAAATTATTTAAACTTCTAGAAATTACAATTGGATCTGTGTGTTTGGTGGAAATAATTCTTGGTCAGATATTACTTACTCCGAGCCAAACTCAGAATTAGTCAAAATATCTTTGTCTTGATGAAAGGGATGATTAAGACAAAAAAAAATCAATTATAAAATAGGTGGGTTGCTATCAAGGGAAGGTGGTATCCCTTGAGCTTGTAATTGGATTTTCATATCTGAAATTGTTTTGTTTCTGTATTTTCTTGCATATCTGTAATTGGATTATAGTGCAAGCTTGCATTTCATTACAAGAAAACACAGTTATCAACCATCATCGAACTCCAATACAAAATCCAATTTCTGATATGCAAAAAATTGGATGATTCCACACCAAACATCAATAAAATCCAATGTATTCTAGTTTCACAAAGATAGTTAACACAACAAGAACATTAACCTTAACAAACCATAGAATTAGTTTGACCAATTACAACTGTTGTACAGGAAATTTGCAGAGTTTGGTTCAGGTGCTTCAATTGAAACCTTCCACTGGTGAAAAAAGCAATGTGAGAGAGGGATTGAAATGCATGCAAGCAATAGAGGAAACTGGAATCATCACAGCTGGCAAATATTATAAGCCCACCTTCTGTTGCTACAAACTGCATTCATCAGGAACCAAAACCGTATTATCATATCTTGTTAAATTCTCAAGATCAACCTTTTCAATAGGATTAGTTCAGCACTGTATTATTACATGACAAGTTTCAGATTCTAGCGGAATGAACAATCAATTTCATCAAATCAAGTCCCATTTGAGTTTGTAAATAGAGAGCATTTACTTCAATCCATCACTCAAAAATATACCCTTTAGTTACTTTATTCAACATCTACCAGATTTTCACCAAAGAACTAATATCCTGTGAAAATTAAGACTATAAATATTGCCACAAGCACTAAATTAGAAATAAATCAGGAAACATAAACACCATTGTGCTCATCCTTGCATGACTCAACACGTGCTTTAGCAATACCTTGGAAAGCTATAATCAAACATATTCAAATGCATCAAGTGAAAACATATATAAACTAGATATAAAATCATTGCTACAGTCCACTTTAACAATAACAATACAAATTTAGAAATCTCATTACTTTATTTTGAGACAAGGCATAGCATGAACCTTTATATGAACAATTTTTTAATTATTAAACACGGTCCAATTTAGAAAATAGATCCCTAAAAATTTAAAATTGTAGAAGTGACTTTATGGTCCAGCTTGTGTCGACAAATCTTGACAATTCACTTAAATAAATGGCTTTTCAGTAATTAACATGGAATCACTATTCATTCCTTTACCTTTACAACAGTTCCTACTCATGCAACAGCTCATATTATCACTTCATCATTTATCTTGATTGCAGGAGCAGTCTTAGACCAGTATTTCCCTTTCTGACTTTGGTACCTTGCTTATAGTAAAGGACAATTTTTTATCTCCAGTAATTCAAGAGAGGATGGCAGCTGATCTTCTGGCAAGGACTCAATGCTTCCACAGTTCCAGATGTTAAGCCATCGGAGAGAAGTGAGATGTGGAAGCCCTTTTCCTTCAACCAACCTTAAACCATTGAAACACCATAGGGTCAGCACCCAGAGAGACGTGGGAAGGATCGGCTCCTTCAACAAGGTGTTGAGCAGATCTTCCTCCCCCAAACCACCAAGTGCAAGATGTGTCAGAGGAGTATGTTTGGACATAGATGATATCATTGCAGCTTCAACAAGTGCTTCTAAACCAGAAGGCAAAAGCTTGGGGAAAGCGATGCTAGCTGTGGAAGGCCTGAAAGGCTCAAGATTTTAAGCAGAGGGAGATCAATCTGTTCTGAAAGTGATGAAAGCTTCTTACAATATCCAACATGAAATGAAGATAATTTGGGAGAAGCCCCTCCACTAATTACTTCTAACAATGTTGGATAGTAAGAATTTCCAGGGCAGGGAAACAATCTAATGGAAAGGATGTCAGGGAATTGCAACTATCCATCATTACCAGTTCTTCAAGTGATGTGTCTTTGTTCCATGTTTCATGAAATAGAAATTCCAAGTTCTCACAGTGTTTAATTTCAAGGGATTTCAATGACGTGGGCAAACCATCAGTCGGGAAGGAAATCAAAGAAGGATTGTTTGTAAGAGTCAACTTTTGGAGACAATTGGCACTAAGCATCATTCTTGGCAAAGACTGCAAGCTATCGCAGCTATCAATACGTAGTTTCCAACAAGAAAAGTTCTCAAGCAAAGACAAGTCTTCTCCCCCTTCTCTAATAAGTATATCTTTCACTGATGAGTTCCAGTTCATATCTCATGATTTTGCCTCTAGCTGGTTGCATTCTGAGATACTATACTTTGGCAATGAAGGTAAAGGACTAGGCAAGTCTCCTCTCAAATTGGGGCACTTGGATAAACTCAAACTCTTAAGACAAGGAAAAGGAAAGTTATGACCTAGTGACCTTCACCTTCAAATGGTAGCCACTCCTCCCACTCTGGCATATCTTCAAATTGGAGGCTCTCCAACAATGGAAATGGCTGAAACAAAGGGGAGCCTCTATTGCTGCAGTAGAATTCATGACCTATTACATTCACCATTTGCATCCTCATAATGACAAGCTCCTTAAGAGAAGGTAATTGACCAAATGGTGGAAGTGACAAACAATAATTGCAATCAGTGATGACAAAGGTTATAACATTGGAATATGAAGAATCACCCAACCATTTTAGAAAGCTTGTGCCGCCATAGGATCTAATATTGAGTTTCTTTAAATTTGTTGATGGTTGCAAGTTTTGAAGTACATCTTTGGCAATTTGCAAATCTTGTGGGCACTATCCCACTCAAAGACAAGCTCCTCAATCTGCTCTTTTTTCTTTAGGTTGGCTTGAAATGCATCCATGGCATCATTAACATTTTGTAGCTCCAAAATGGAAAGCTTACCCTGCATATGAGGAAATCTTAATACCATAATGCTTAGTCCATCTTGTTTGCGACAAAAGAATATTAGATAAATTTGTAGTTTGCATATTTGTGTGGCAGCTCCAAATTTGTGTCACTAATGTCCAAGTGAAGTAAATTGACCAAATTTCCTATTTGCCCGGCAGTTAAATAAGAAATTTACAATTTGATAATTTCAAAGTGTGCAAATTATAAAGCATGAAGGTTTGCCTCAGGCAACATTTTGATGGAAGTAAAGGAAAGATCTAGATATAGTAGAAGCACCAAATTGCCAATTGAATCAGGCAACTCTGATATTTTTGTATTCAGACAATGACAATGTCCGCAAGAATCTTGTTTTGGCAACCAAACATGTGATACTGTGTTGGTCAAGTAACATTCTTGTTCTGGATATAGGAGTCGTGGTAGAATGGTTCACAAATAGGTTAGCTCATACAAACCCTCAAATTTTCTAGAGACATCAAAGCAATTTCTATGAAATGTTAGGTGGCGAGCAGTTCTTGGGATTTCACCACGTTCAATGTTGCAAGAACCTTTTCCGGACTCCAGTCTAGACAAATCATAGATGAGATCTTGCATTTTAAACTTTCCGTTTGCTTCAACATTGTCTTTTGCAATTAACAATCTAGATAGTAATTCATTAAAGCAGTCATCACCTGCTGATTCCATTTCTTTCTCTCCAGGGATTTGCTGAAGAAAGCCTTCAGCCATCCGTAACAAAATTAATTCCTTCCTATCCAACAAATGTTGCCTTGGAAAAATTGAGCAACAGGCAAAACATCTTTTCAAACGTGCTGGAAGATGAAGATAACTTATGTGCAAAGCTGGTATAACATCATCATGTGTCCATAAGTTGTTATTCAGAATTTTGTTCCGTTCCCCAACATCAACATTTGATCGCAAAAGACCTCCCAATGTTTTAGCAGCTAGTGGTAGGCCATTGCATTTTCTTGCAATTTCCCTACCAATTTCTTCTAGGCTAGGATATTTGTCATAACCTTCATTTCCAAATGCATGTTTGGCTAGTATGTCCCAACAATTTTCATCAGTAAGAGGTTTCAACTGACAAATGAGAAATGTATGTGTGATTTATGTAACTCTTTGTTGTCAGGTTGTGACAATGATCCTACTTCCCTTCTTTCCGCTGCTGAAAGGAGCTAGTAGATGATGCCAATCATTATACTTATCCTTCCAAAGGTCATCAAGCACAAGCAAAAATTTCTTCTCCCTTAACTTATTCTTTAACTCAACATGAAGAACATCAAGATTAGTGACGGGAAAATCTTTCCATGAGAGATTCAACAAATTCTTCTTTTACTCTAAAAACATCAAAATCATCAGACACCCATGCCCAAATAGTCAGATCAAAATGTTTCTGCATTTCACTATCATTGTAAAGCGATTGAGCAAGGGTTGTTTTTCCTAGACCTCCCATGCCCACGATTGTGATCACTTCTATATTGTTCTTCTTCTCATCATCAAATAAAAGTATATTCAGCAGCTTCTCTTTGTCATCCTCTCTTTCAACAAGAACAGATTCAACCAATGAATCTGTAGCTCTGTAAGAGACTCTCCTAGAAACACTTTGCAAACCAAGAATATCTTTTTGTTTCACAAATTGTTCTACCGTTCTAGATATTGCATCAAGCTTCGAATTCATGCTCCTAGGGAATTGATTAAAGGGAGAAGAAAGTAATGATCTGACCTCGGTAGTGAGCTTTTTAGATTGTCCCTCCACCTTGCATCTCAAGGATTCGGTGTTGATTACAAATCTTCGGCATCATAGACAGCATCTTTCAACTCGTCAAGCCATGCCTTCACTGCAAGATCAATAATCTGGTTCTCCTCAGCATCATTGAGCACAGCATTAAGTGCTAAGAACTTTATATTCAACTCATCCAACAAAAAAACATTTAGCTTTCTACGGGAAAAGAAATCTCGAAACTCTCTAGAAGCTATCCTGTTTAATAAGATCTCCATGGAAGCAGAGATAAGTGCCTCTCCCACCATAGCTAAGGCCATTTTTTCTCCTGTGTGACAATTTAGATCAGAAAACTGAAGCTCTTACTATATTGAATGTGACACGTACATATGGTCGTGAGGAATTGTATTATAATGCTTTTAACTTTTAAGTCAACTCAATTTGTTTTTTTTATTTCACATTCAGTACTACTTTAAACTAGGGAACCTTTTTGCTTTTTGACTTTTGTGTTTTAGCCTAAATTGTTGACTGAAGGAAAGTATGGCATAATTGTGCTTGTAGTAGACTTTTATGTATTTTTTTATTTAATACTATTTAACATACTTTTTCAACAAAATTATCTGTTAAGAACATTTTGAATTGTTATCATCAATTTTTCTTTAAAATAATATAAACTAATTCAAGTGGCAATTACGTCTTGATTATGATAATACGGTTTATTTTTAAACTCTATCCATCAATTAAATTTGCATGTTCTCCTTTTTACCAATTGTTGGATTAAACTTTAATAATAATAAATTAGAAATGTGAAGAGTCATATCCCTAGGAGAAGAAGTTACTCATGTGAAAAATCATGTCTTTAGGAGAAGAAGTTACTCATGTGAAGAGTCATGTCTGTAGGAGAAGAAGTTACTCATGTGAAGAGTCATGTCTTTAGGAGAAGAAGTTACTCATGTGAAGAGTCATGTCTTTAAGTTTCTTATAAATAGCATCTCATATAAAAGGCCAAAAGTGTGGCTTAGCAGACAATTATCTAAATACATCAGAAGTATTCTACCAGAGAGATTGTTGTGTGTTAGTGTACCAGTGTGTGTGAGGACCTGTGATACCACAAATTGGTATCAGAGCATTGAGAAAATGGAGAGTGGGCCAAGTAGTAGTCTGCCATTACCCCGCCTTACAAAGGCTAATTACGAAAACTGGAGTATCCAGATGAAAGCCCTTTTGGGAGCCCATGATAGTTGGGAGGTTGTCCATGGTGGTTTCGAGGAACCAACATCCACAACAGGATATACGGCGGCGCAGAACAAGACATTGAAGGAGACGAGGTTGAAAGACAAAGGGGCGTTGTACATGTTATTCCGGGCTGTTGATGATTCCGGGTTTGAGAAGATTGCTGGTGCAACAACTTCAAAGTAGGCGTGGGACATTCTTGCAAATGTCTACAAGGGAGCCGATCGAGTTAGACAAGTTCGAATTCAAACTCTCCGTGGAGAGTTGGAAGGAATGAAAATGAAGGAAGGAGAAGGGGTATTCGATTTCATCACCCGGGTCCAGACCATGGTAAATCAACTAAACAGAAATGGAGAGGTGTTGTCCGATTCCAGAGTGGTGGAGAAAATTTTGAGGTCTCTCACTAACGACTTCGAGAATGTTGTATGTGCGATTGAGGAGTCAAAGGACCTAGCAAGCTCACCGTTGACGAACTTGCTGGTTCCTTGGAGGCAAATGAACAACGAAAGAAAAAGAAGAAAGAAGAGTCACTGGAGCAAGCACTCCAGACAAAAGCCTCAATCAAGGACAAAAAGGTACTCTATTCTCAAAACTTCCGAGGAAGAGGGCGTGGCTATGGAGGTCGAGGAGATGGTCGCGGTAGTAAAGGCCGCAGTCAAGAAGGAAGGAATAAGGAGCATGCTGAATCAAGTCGGCAGAATTGGCGAGGCCGAGGTCGTGGAAGAGGTCGACATTCAAATCAATCAAATGTAGAATGTTTTAAATGCGGAAAGTATGGACATTCCTCGAGAGATTGCAACTCGGACAGATGTTACAACTGTGGTCGAGTCAGACATTTTGCGAAGGATTGTCGAGATGAAAAAAGAAATGAAACTTCAAACCTTGTTACAGAAGGAGAAGTAAGAGATGGAGGAATTCTGATGATGACTAGAAGTGAAGTCAACCAGGGATCCGAGATGGAATGGTATCTAGACACTGGTGCAAGCAATCATATGTGTGGGCATAAGCATTTGTTCAGTAATCTGAGACAAATAGAAGCTAGACATGTTTCGTTTGGAGATGCTTCAAAGGTCAATGTCAAAGGCCGAGGTACGATTTGTTTCTTGCAGAAAGATGGACGAATTGGGCGCATCCGAGATGTCTATTACATGCCCGATCTAAAAAGTAATATTCTTAGTGTGGAAGAGAGGATTCAAAATTTCAGAAAAGGGAGGAGAAGATTCTCGTTTGTGTCTCCAGCATTAGGCTGTTGAGAGAGCGTCTCCGAGAGGTTGAGAGCAACCCTTGTTGAGAGCGTTTCCACCATTGTTGTTGGTGAGGTTGAGTGTCTCCGGCTGAAGGCTGTTGAGAGTTATTGTAACCATTATTATTGAGAATAGTGGATTGTTCTGGATTAGGTCCCGTGGGTTTTCCTTTTGAAGGTTTTCTCCCACGTAAAACTATTGTTGGTTGAGTTTGGTGACTCCCCAGTATTTGTGGTTGGTTGAGGTGTTGCTCCCAACAGAGAAGGGGATTGTGTGTTTAATCCCATCAAAGTAAGACAGTCCAACCGAGATCCGTGTAGATAATAAGTCAGCAATCGAGTTAGCTAAGAACCCGGTCAATCACGAAAGGAGCAAACATATCGACGTCAGATTCCACTTCATCCGAGATCAAGTAAAAGGAAAGAAGGTGGAGTTATTTCATGTGGGAAGCCGAGATCAAGTCGGAGATGTTTTCACGAAGCCATTACCGACATTACTGCTGGAAAATTGTAAGAAGATGTTGGGGATGAAAGACGGAAGAAATATTTAAAGTTTATGGGGGGATTTTGTTGGATTAAACTTTAATAATAATAAATTAGAAATGTGAAGAGTCATATCCCTAGGAGAAGAAGTTACTCATGTGAAAAGTCATGTCTTTAGGAGAAGAAGTTACTCATGTGAAGAGTCATGTCTGTAGGAGAAGAAGTTACTCATGTGAAGAGTCATGTCTTTAGGAGAAGAAGTTACTCATGTGAAGAGTCATGTCTTTTAGTTTCTTATAAATAACATCTCATATAAAAGGTCAAAAGTGTAGTTTGGCAGATAATTATCTAAATACATCAGAAGTATTCTACTAGAGAGATTGTTGTGTTTGTGCGAGTGCACGTGTGTGTGAGGACCTGTAATACCACACCAATAAAATATGATTTTATCTAATTAGTACATTAAAATCACATTATCCTTAAAATATAAATATGATTATTTTAATTTTTGTAAATCTCACTTGATATATTATAGATTGTAGGCTGAATAAGAATTCCATGTCCAGTTTTTTAAATATGAAATAGCAAGCATGATACAACCAAATATTTCGAAGGCACTTTTTTAATAGAAGTTGGAATGCAAAGGCAATGCCAAGTATGTTGACACTCCAGAACCTAACAAATATTTAATAGGCACTTAAACACCAGTGCAATAGCTTCAAATAACTAAGGGTTGAGACTCCTAATCAGAGAACAGGTCAAAATCATGGTCTGGACAGACAATGGAACTTAAATTTAGTGTAAATTCAATGGAACTTTATACCGTTAACAACACAAAGTACCATTTCTGTAATCAATTGGACAAGGAAGAAGTATACTACAAACAGCGTTAAGGTTCACAATCTAAAGGAAAAGAAAACAAACAACTTGTAGACAAACCAAGAAGACAACCAAAAAAGTGATTGCCTAGTTTGAAATTGCTATCATAAAATAAACATCTCAAATGGAAACCGTGCTCTTGGTGGAACATGAACTCAAAATAAGCAATCATCAACAGGAGCCGGGACTCAGCAAGCTTTGGGTCACAAAATGAATACAGAAAATAATACTGAATTGTGAAAAAAAAAGCCCAGTTTGGTGCATAGAAAATTAGACAAAGGTCATTTTTTTCCTACTTTGTGTTGTTAAAGATATAAAGTTCCATTGAATTTGCTCTTGCAGCTGCCAGTTCCTGTCATTAATGGTTCTGAGGAAGATCAAGCTATTTGGCGTCCCTCTTTAGATGGTAATCTGACTTTTGAAGAGGCTTTCTCGTTTATATCTCCTCCTGGTCAAGTGTGTTCTTGGTATAAGAAGATTTGGAATCGGGCTACTCCTCTCCTAGCTTCTAGGAGTTTTGTTTTCTGGAGACTTATCCATGAACGTATGCCTGCGATCCCGTAGTTGTGTTGTGGTGTCAGTTTGTGGCTTATGTGGGGTAGCAGCTGAAACCATGGTCCATCTTTTCTTCATATGTTTGTTTGTTAAAGGTCTTGGTTGCAATCTATTACCAATATTCAGTTTTGATATGACTGATTGCTTATCCATTGTGAACTCTTTGAAACACATTAGAAGTGATCAAGTGAAAGATGTTTTATTGTCAGCAGTGATTCATGTAATTTGGGTTATATGTGGCTTTGTAGGAAAAGCTTGAAGTTTAGGGATGTCAGTATACCTGTTCATCAAGTTGTTCCTATGGTCATATCCGCAGCTTCTTTATCTGGATCTTGCTCTAAAGGAACCGCATCGAATTCAATGAATGAATTTTCGATTTTTGCAGAAATTCCTAGTGCTAGCCAAGCCTCCAAAACCTGTTGTCGTTAAGCAAGTGGATTGGAGTCTGCCAGCTTTGGGCTATATATTAAATGCAATACAAGTGGGGCTTGTAGAGGTTTTCCTGGTCATGCAGCTAGTGGAGACCTTTTCAGGGACAATTTTGGCTCTTTTCGAGGTTGCTTCTCGGTTTATATTGGAATTTCAACTGCTTTACATGTAGAATTGTATGCAGTCATGGTAGCTGTGGAGCATGCTAATTCAGCTGGATGGCTTAGATTGTGGGTAGAGTGTGATTCAAAGCTCGTTATTTCAACCTTTGGGAATGTTAACCTGGTCCCTTGGGTGTACAGAAGCAAATGGAAGAGCTGCTTGAAGTTATTTTCTCAAATGTTTTTTCAGTGTTCTCATATTTACATAAGAGGCTAACCAGTATGCTAATAAGCAAGCTAATTATGGTATTGACCTTCAGTTGGATATTACTTAGTGGGATTCTATCCCTCGGTTTATTTGTAGTTGCTTTTCCCACGATCGCGTTGGATTGCCTTCTTTTCGTTTTTGTTGATTGTTTTCATAGGTTTTGGTATAGTGCCCCCATGCTTCTTGGTTTCCTTTTTTATTTTCATTAATAATATTGTAGTATGTTTGCTCGTGATTATTAGGTAGGGACGGTGTCAACCTAATTGAGACGTCCTTATACTAGTTTGAAGCTTCATATTACAACCTTTGTATAAGAAAATGTCAACACAAAATTATTAGAATCCACCAAGTACAGAAATAGAAATTTGTTCGCATAGCTCAAGCCTCAAACATGACCAGAATCATGGCTCAAAGAACGAATCCTTTGATTATAACAACTTAAAAAAGGGTATGGCTCAAGCAGCTATGAATTTGATGAAGATTTCTTTTTGTGCGAAAAAAAAAAAACTAACCTTCTAATTAAACACAAATTGAAGTGGGAAAAGGGTACCATTCTTGGTCTCATTATAAGAAATTTAAAAACAGAATATCAAAACGCACTTAGACATGCAATTCGATGCACACATGATTTTAAAATACGATTGCACTAGTCCAAAAGGCAAATGCAAAGACATTATCTAGAAAACTTTTTATGTCTAGAAGACTTATCACCATAGCTTCAGTGATGAAGATATTACAAAACACAGATCAAAGGAGAAAGAAAATGAATTGGTGATTTAAAACAAGCAACCATCACACAAAGTAGTGACTTAAAGCAAGATTTTCGACAGAAAATAGTAACAAATAGTGAAAAAAAGTCTAATTTGGCGCTCAGAAAATTAGACAAGTCACAAGGCTCATTTTTTCCAACTACTGCATCATGTCAACATATAAAATGAATACAACCCAAACGTGACCAGAATCATGACTCGAAGAAGATTGAAACAGTCAAGGGGTTTTTTATAGCTTTAAATAAATATATAATGGGTATTGCTTAAGCAGGTTTGAACTTAAAATAAAAACCTCCTCAGAACTTGAACTAAAGCGGGAAAAGGTGTACCATTCGCAGCCACATTTTAAGGAATGTAGAAGCAGAATTTCTAAATGCATTCAGACATGCAATGCTAAGCACATGTGATATGAAAATACAATTGCACTAATAAAGTTAATGGAGGAAAGAAAATGAAACTTTCCCCGAACCCAAATATAGGTAATGCAACCATACAACTAAATTTCTTCTCAGAGCAATATATAGCCACAACCATGAACCATTTTCTAAACTCCACAAGCACCACACTACCTACAGCAAGTTCCTTAGAAGTTCTTCAGTCTTTCTGTGAAGGGGTGATGATAGAAAACAGATCTTCTTATCCTTTCTCCACTGCTTCTATTTGTGTTTCTATTCAAGTTGATACCATAAGCTACCTGGAGAAGCTCTTACTAAATGGACAGCAAATAGAAGAAACCAAGAAACATGTATTGATAACTTATCATTACAGAGAATGAGTCCTCTTTACAATATAATTTCAGAGTCTATGATTATGAAGGAATTGAAATAACAATGGAATGGAGCAATGCTCCTCGCAAAATCGTTGAAAAAGAAAAGAATTTTCCCAATCAGAGAGAGACCACTTCTCTGCTCAGCCCAAACCACCCACCAATTGCTAAGTCTCCTCCCTCCTTTCAGTTACCCCTC
Organism: Glycine tomentella; assembly: GCA_007407185.1. NCBI lineage: Eukaryota > Viridiplantae > Streptophyta > Magnoliopsida > Fabales > Fabaceae > Glycine > Glycine tomentella. The sequence continues at coordinate 295,102 of PYAF01000010.1, forward strand.
ACCCCCTAATAATCTTTTCCTGCCCGATTCCCGAATCCCTTCCTCCAATTCCCCTAGACCACATATCCTTTCTGTTACATTTGCTCTCTCTCCTCCATTTCCACTAATTCAGCAGCCACCTGTCTCTCCCCACTTTCATATACCAGAGAACTTCGAGGGTCCTGCAGCCGGCAGCTGGCAGCCCATTTATTTCCTTCCCTTCTCCCTTTTCATTTTTTCATCTTCACTTTTTCCGTTCCTTCTATAGATTTGTAAAATGGGCCCATCAATGGGCCTATCAGATGAATTCACACTTCTCTCCTACTATGATTAAAGTAATAGTGCAGCAATCTGAAACATATAGCTTAGCATGGAAAACATCAGAAAGCAAGATTACTGTATATCAAAAGCGCAAATAAACATATAGCTTAGCATGGTGTAAAGACCTTTTTTTGCAATGCTGGTGCTACAGCATCACCTTTCCCACTTGCCAAAAGCCACGTAATATGCTAGCAAGGATTAAACAACTAAAATATCTTCATCATTGACAAAACAAAACTGTTCATAAACCCAGGGGGCTAGGAAACCAAATAATGATTGACCCAGTGAACTTAACCAAACAAAAATTTACTATAAAAATTCAAATTACATAAACCCATCTACAACAGAGAACAACACTACAAGTAAAAGCAGATAACAGCAAAACACACAGAATGAATTTCATAGGTTTCCTTGTCTTCTCAGCACATGTAAAAAGCAGATACCAGCAAAACACACCGAATTAACCATAACAAAGTTTAAGATTAGGTTATCAAAGTCAGAGTCATTAAGAAATTAGGGGAAAAATGAATAGGGATTGGGAGTGAAAGAAAAAATAAAAGATTAGGAGTTATCTAATTTATACTCACAATTTTAAGTGGTCCGATGATGGTATGTGCTATATTAAGTATAAACAGTTATTTTAAAACTCATTTCATGTTTTGATCATTTATATACTTATGTTTTCTTTCTTCTTAATGAAATTAACAAAATGCTTTCCGCATCATATGACAGCGCTCAATATTCTGAATCTCAGCTAAAAGGATATCACCGAAACCCGAACAGACATTGCATATTTCTTCAAATATCCAATAGAGACCATTCCACAGCATGAAATTATTTCTGACTTCACTCACCAAATGTCCAAGCCATCCATAACATGGCCATCAATCATCAACCATGCAAGCAAAAGACAATAGAAATAGAACAATAACCAAGCAAGCCTTTGAAAAGAAACCCAGCAGTACTCTTATTCCAACTAACAAAATACCAACCACACACACCTCCCCAGTGCTCAAACACAACTTCTGTAACACCCAGGCGAACCACACCCGAATGAGATGAACCACATCAGAATAAGAGGAATCCTGAGGATGTTACAACTTCAACTCATTAAAAGTGGTCATCAATATTACTTCAATTGAAATCAAGAATGTCATATCACAAAAACTATCAACCTACCAACAAAACATTAAAAAAAGGAGGGAAGTGGGGCAATAATAATAATAATAATAATATAACTTACTATTTATCATTCATCATTCATTACCCACAAACAAGTTTAAATTATTCTACAACTAACACAAAACTCTAGAACACAAAGAAGAAAAAAATTCAGAATCATCACTCCAACACAACCGCAGCACCCAACTCCTTGAGCTTCTCCATGATGGGATTAGCCTCCTCCTTGGTGAGCCCCTTCTTCAAAACACAAGGAACCTTCTCCACCAAATCCTTGGCTTCCTTCAACCCTAAGTCAGTGAAAGACCTAACTTCCTTGATGATCTTGATCTTGGCAGCAGCATCATACTTCTCCAACTTCAAATCAAACGCCGTCTTCTCCACCGCCGCGGCAGCAGCGGCCTCCGCCCCGACGACGGACGGCGTCGCAACGCCGGCCATTGGGGCGGCGCCATAGCGATCCAGACCCATCTTGAGCCGCCAAAGGACCGTGAAGTCGTGCCTCTCGAACCTGTTGAGGCCGAGAAGCTCGGCGGCGATGCGCTCGACCTTCTGCTCACGCGCCTCCGTGGAGAGAGCGCGTGTGAGGTTGAAAAGCCTCGTGGCACTCCTTGTTACAAGCCTTGCGGCACAGTGAGACATTGTTTTTCGCTTTACCACACCAAGGTTTCACAAAATACAGCAACAAATCGGTACCCTATTCATGAAAGAATAAACGAAAAGTTAACAACATTGGTTGGAACTTTAATTTAGGCTTAATTGTATTATTTATTCCAATTTTTTAATTTTTGATAAATTTTATTTTTAACAAGTTAATTTTATATATTTTATTTTTAACTTTTAAGAAATTTATCAATTTTATTCTTTATCATTTTACTCTCAATTTTTTTAATTTTTGATGAATTTTATTTCAATAAATTAATTTGACGCATGTTATCTCAAATATATAATACAAATAGATTGAAGCCTAAAAACTATGTTATTGAGATACTTGAAAGAAAAGAATTGTGTATTTACAAATGGATTTATAAAAAGAAAAAGAAAAGTTTAGCTAAAGCTTGCGTTTTTTGGTGAAGTGCATGAAAGATAAAACAAAAAACTAATTATATTCATTTAAAGCTTACATTCTAAATAATCGTATACTTATTTAGTTAGAAGGAATTTTAGTTTTTTTCACATGTTCTATCCTTCTAAATTTGCAATAATGTTTGATTCCTCTTTTCAGGCTTCCCAAAATAGGACTTTTTCCTAATTTGTTTATATGAAAGTTCTATTTTTTGTCTTTATTATTTGAAAACATTTTTTCTAATTTGCCTGCTGCTTGATCATTTATAAGAAAATTAGTTGTCAAATACTGGAAAATACTAAAACAAGAAATTATATATGAAAAAAGTTAAGGTTTAAACTTTTTTTTTTGTTTCAAAGCCATATTTTTTTATTTGTTTTTTTAAGCCAAAATTTTCGCTTAATATCATATTAAAAAACTTATACAATAAAAATACACACTTCTATTATTTCATTCTTTCATTACTAACAATAAGTACCCTTTTTATAATTAATTATGCATTTATATTAATCATAAGTAGCTTCATCGATATAACACAAACATGGTTGGTTGGAGTGAAAATAAATTTATTAAGTCAAAAATTTAATTTTACATGTATTTTGCATAAGTTTGATCGGTGCTAATTAGAGGGAAAATGTGTCATGTGATCCAATAATTAAATATGTATTTGGCATTGACGTGCTGGGAGAGTTATTCCCTTCCTGTCTCGTAAATGTCATCATATTGATAAATATTTTCTTTATCAATCTATTATGGTAATTTGTTTTTGTTTTTAAAACATTTTGTTTAAAAAACAGAATCAAATTATATAAAAAAAAGATTTTAAAAGACGTTTTTTTATAAAAAAAATCTTGAGATATTTAATCAAGATTTTAAAATATTGAAAATAAGTCTTGTGATATTCAATAAAACCTATTAAAATTTTTAAAGAAATTCAATAAAGTATAATAGTATTTAATTAAAATTTTTTACAACTTAATAAAAAACTTCTAATATTCATATTCAAAAATTACCAGAAAATGCAACAAGCATAGAATTTTCATCACTGAATACACCATCCTCCAAAAAGCACTTCTTGGAAATGTGAAAATTTATGGAACCAAGAAAGCTACTATTTGCAACACATCCTCATATAAAGATTCGGTGCTTCAAGGCAAAACCTTTGATTTTGAAAGCTTTCACTGGATAATTGAGTAACTCCACATCACCAATCAACATTTTCAGGGACAAAGCACCCTTTTGAGATGGCCTCAAGTGCAAGTGACTCAAACTTGTGTTATATAACTCAAAACAATGTTCCAGATTCCATCTTATTAAGCAATTTTTTTCCTAGTAGTGTCCAATTCTCCTAACTTCTGCCACCTTACTCCACGACGGTCCATCCCAAAGAAAACACCTAAGTTACTTCATAATTTAGCTATTTTATTAAAAACAAACAACAAAATTTTGCATTCGTTTTTTATTGTGTTAAAAGTCTTAATAAAAAAAGTCATTATGTAGGTTATTAATAGTAACTAACAATCATATTTCAATAACTAGTCAGTAAAGCTAGTGCATCATACTCGAACCTCATTTCCATATTCCAAATAAATAAATGACTTACTGTTTCCAACAAATGTTACCGTAACATAGTGTCCAAAATGAAAACTAAAAATAACGAATATCTGAAACAATTTTAATGTTTGAATCTTGAGGAGCAATCAATAACATATTCAATACAGATTAAGAAGGTCTATTTGGAATTAGAAGCTTATTTAAAATGAGAGGAATTCACAGTACAATGTTTACTCTAACATAGCTGAGTGCTGAAAAGGATAAAATGTGTGAATTCATCACCTCTTTTAATGAAGTAATAAGTGAAACTGATACCCACGATGGCATTATTTCAGCATTTTCTTCATCACTAGCATGATGTGATCTGAACATGCACTTATGTGCACAACTGCACATATTCAAAATGTGGTCTGAAAAAAATATCACTAATAATGTATGAACACATCTTTATTTCAACAATAGAAAAAAATACAAGACATCTTGCTATGAATATACATTGAAGAATCAAAGTTGCTAGCTGCTAAAAGAAGCATAACTGCTGCTAGACTATATTTAATTAAAATTCTCAGTTTAAGATTGTACAGAACAACTATAAGAATTGATCAACCAGTATATATCAGATGTAGACTAATTGATTAGTCAAGTCATGCCTCCTTTCAACCAGTATATATATGTGAATAGCGAAAGCTTTCACTAGAAGTCTAGAACTACAACAAAACAAAATTCTTGAAAACAAAAACATAGCACCAACTAAACTGTATAAGGGAAGAGTAGAAAGTTCTCCATTATTAACGGTCAAGATCCTCTAAAGACTATTTCTTCCTTCTAAAATGTTTGAATCCCTATCCAAATAGTTCTGCCATGGGCTGAGACGTGCATCTATGTTATAAAATAACTCCTACACACAAGTAGATAAAGCAAAGTTTGCAACTTCAAAATGACACACATGTGAAAGAAGGGAAAAGTGTTAATGAAAAAATAAAGAAACCAAGAAGACAATTATCTACATAAGCGAAAGTGGCAGAGATTAATCCTGAAAATTAAGATATTTCTCCATGTTCACATGTATCTTATTCTATGGCATAAACTAAGTAACTATTCTGCTATGATTCATGCTCCGCTAAGTAAACTTTAAAAGCATTTCATCTATTTTAAATTCAATTTCAACAACACAAGCTAACTTGAATTTAAATTGAGGCAACATAAGCTTGTAAAAACAATACTCTGAAATTTCTCTATAGATAAGGAACAAAAATGGTCAGACTAGACCAACCATCTTTTCACAATACAGTGTTTCTGATATTTTTGACTCAGAAATTTCCCTCATCTCATTGGAAAAGTCCAACCCACATTTCACAGTATATTTGATTCAACTTCTTGATATCATGTGCTAACGAAGCACAAGATTTAGGCTCATGATTGAGTTCGGGATACTCTCAAATTTAATCTACAATGGGCATTTTGTTGAATAAAAGATAGGTAAACAAAATTAAAATGAGCAAAATCGTACCCATAATAACTATAGAACATTAGACAACACTGATAAACTTAGTCACATTAGCGACTAATTGAATAACAGAGCTTAGTTGAAAAATAGTAGTAAGCCAATAAACATACACAAAGCTAGACAATTAAGAAAAAACCAAAAAGAGACAAAACGGAGGCTATAGTTGTATTTCAAATTTCACTGGAAAAGATAACAGTAGAAGCATATATGTCTATACATAAGACCTTCAAAACAAGACTTTGAAGGCTTATAATAAATGGAAGAATGGTTGCAACCCCTCATTCTACACAATTGACTACAGTAAAAAAAAAAAAAAGAATAACTACACAGTTGACTATTGGTGCCTATCCCATGTAGTTGACTTGAAGAACAGAGAATTCAAAGCCACTCTTGAATGGATTCCATTGAAAACCAATCTCATCTCCTTTCCTTAAACCCCTTCTTGCAACAAAATCTTTAATCCAATTGCCGGAAGACATAGCTTCTTGAAGAGACCCATCTCTTGAAAACAAGAGAGTGCATGGAGTTGGTGTCCACATCCCAAATTTGAACAGAAACTCCACTATCAATCTGATCAGCATCATCCCCCAACACAGGCAGCACAAACTTCTCTGCCATTTCTCTCCTCAGTATCAACCTGCTCATGCTCCCAACATCGCTCTTTTTCAACACTTTCTTGATCTTCCAAACCTCATCATCTTCATTCTTTAACTTCTTATTTCTTGAACCAACATTGGCTTTGTCGCAAAGCTTCCTCTTCTTGGTGGAAGAAGAAGAAGAAGAAGAAGCAAAGCTTGGGGTGCAAGAACACATACCTAACGTTAAATGGGTACAAACACTAGCCATTATACTGATTGTTTGTTGTGTTTTTTTTTTTTTCTTACAATAACATATATAAAACATAAAACTCCCATCTTCTTTTATAGCTATATATTCGATCGTTTTTGATAATTTAGATAATATAGCCGTTAAAAATTTAATATTTTTGTTATAAAAAAGATCTAATCTTTTTTTTTTTTTCTTTCGGTGAATGGTTGCAAATGTAATCTTGTTCTGGATTGTTAAAAATAATGATAATAATTACTCACACAACACAATTGCAATGACTGTCCGAATCAAAAATAAATAAAATAATCTAATCCAAACAAACTTGATTGATTGTCATGATGTAATCTTGTTCAAGTTTGTCTAAAATTTTATATCAAAGGACAAATATGTAAGAAATATATAAAACTAATTTAAATTAATTAACATTAGACCTTTTAAAAATAATATATCCGTCTTTTTTTAATCATTCCTTCTAAAATGTGTGTTCATTACTTGATATGTCTTATGAAAATAAAATCATCAAGCATTAATTATAAATAAAAAATCATTTAGCTTAAATCAAAAGTGGGAATTTTAATTTGGAACTGAATTTTTTTTATCAGTTTGGAACTGTTTTTTATTAAATCAAAATATCAACTATATAATTACCAACAAGGTCTAACACAATTGGTAGATGGTTGGCTTCTTTAAGCATGTTGATTGGGTTTTGATTCTCTAGTCGTGCATATGGAGAAAAGAGAAAATTTTGTTGAAAAAGAGAGAATTTACTTCAGCGATCTTTATCCCTCATAGTTAGTATCGTAACTTTCGACTATAAAAATACCTTGCTCTCAACATGAGAAAAAAATAGCAGTTATATAATTTATTTTTCTTACCATTAGAGATATAATATTTGATTTCTTACATGCATTTTAAACTAGAGTATTTGACTCGTGTCATGCATGGATAAATGCTATTTATGAATATTTTTATAAAATATTTTAAATATATAGTTATTTTCTTAAATTTATTATAGAAATTATCTACAATGGAAACATAACATTTTAAATTATTAATTTTGGTGTACATCATAGATATATAGTTGATTATATATGTGGTAGACTATTTTTTTTAAATGAAATAAATGAGAGAATTAAAAGTTTGCTATGTATTAGGTAACATAGTAATTTAAATATTTATTTTAAAATAATATTTCAATCAATTTAAAGACTTCCTTGTTATAATTAAAAAAAGTATGAAATGACATTTTTAACCATATATATATATATATTTTTTTTTTTTTTAAAATTAAAACTTAAATTTAAGTAATGTGTGTCATGCATGACATATATGCTAATAAGAATGATAGTAGGTAACATTCTAAATCTTTTATAAATTTTTACCATTAAAAAATGACTAATCACCACTATAGTTGTTGCCACCATCACCACTACTATATATTAAAGCAATGAGTCATTCTTAATGTGTGTACATTATTTAATAGAGTTTAATGATCATGTATTGTCACTGTAAAACAATTTTATTTTACACAATGATGAGTTTGTGATTAGATGATGTTGTAAATTTTTTATAATACTTATCTTAAAAGTCAACAAACATACCATACATGATAGGTTGTAATTGGATGATGGTGTAAAAAATCTTACACTGATCTTTTGGTCAACTCAACTTCTAATTTCTTGACGGTATAGTGCATTAGCTATTGAGTATGTTTTCTTTAAATTATTAAAAAAAATAGCTATACTAAACACAGTTAGTTCAAGCCTCAGTTCATAACTCTAACGTGATTGTTGAAAATTTGAAAATCCTGTACACTCTCAAGGCCTTGAAGTTCCTTTAGTACCTCTCCCACCAGCATGTTATTGGAAAGGTTCAATGTTTTGATGCTCTTGAGCACCAAATTCCAGAAGATTTGAACCTTCAAACTTGTTTAAAGACAAGTCTAGATATTCAAGAAGAGATAAATTTCCAAAAGCAGAAGAAATCACCTATAAAGCTTTATCTTAAAGGTCAAGCTACTTCAAAGCTTTGAGTAGGGAAATTGTACTTACATTACCTCCAAGATTCTAATGAGAGAGAATGAGTTTCTCCACAAATGAGTGATAATTGTTGTAGGTGTTACCTTCCCAGGAGCAATAATCTAAGTTGTTGGCATTCCATCTAGGTGGATGGCAAGTAGTATAGTTTGTTCCTGCAACTCAACACCCACAAGTAGCGATTTTGATAGATGCCAAGTTGACAGAAAATGCAACAAGCACAAAATTCTTCTCATTGAATACAACATCCTCCAAAAATCTCTCCTTGGAAGTGTGAAAGTTTATGAAACCAAGAGAGCTATTTGCAACACACCGTCAAATGAAGATTTGGTGCTTCAAGGGAAAACCTTTAATTTTGAAAGCTAACACCAGATAATTGAGTAACAAAGTAACACAACTTTAACAATTTACGTCATATCATGTTATCTACATCGGAAGGAACCTACATCAGAATATGTCATTCCTTAACAACATCAAAATGTGTTTTTGTGGTGAGGGGATGTTGAAAGTCCAGCAAGAGGTTGGCAAGGAAAGTGCAACAAGAGTGTTGGTTGTGTTAATGGAAAATCTCATCTTGAAGGAAGGATTAGACGTTGCCCAAGGTTAGAGTGAATCAATATTAAAATCCATGTGTTAATCCTTTCTTCCCTTCCTTTTTGCATTATGTTAATTGTTGTCATATATATTGCATATGCATCAAATTGACTTTCATCAAAATGCATACATAACAACAAACTTAACTGTTTTGTTAAAAGGAATATCTGAACTAAATCATCTTTGTGGTAACACGATTTATTTTAAACTAGTTCAATCATATGCATCAAATTATGAAAGCTTTCAGAAAACATGAAAATGATTTTATGCACGAAAAGTTGAAAACAACATTTTGACAATAACTTTCTGAGTACAAAATTTTAAGTATTGCATAGATTGGGTCAGCCGAGAATCTAGAAGAAGGATTGAATTGATTCTTTTGAAATCTTTGCCCCTTTGTTATTTAATTAAATTAAAATGTCCCATTTTGATTAATCAAAGTTTTATTAAAAGATTGTTCCAAAAAGATCATCATAATCAAGAAAAACAGTGATATTAATACATTAAAATGTTCAACAACTAAAAACAAAAATCCTAACAAGCTTAAAGACTAAAAAGATAATTAAATTATTTTTTTATTATTTTTATTAATTGAAATATCAGTTTATTTATAAATTTCAACAAGATATTGTCCTCAATTTAATTTTGAAGCAAATAACACAATGATCTAATTGTGAGTATTTTTGTTTTAAATTTTAATAACATCAATTAAAAAAACAACTAATATTAAAATTTAATTATAAAATATAATGTTAAAAATATTTTAAGATGAAAATATTTAACATTTTATTTTATTTTTAATAAATTTAAATCATCATAAAAATATAAATATGGATATTTTAAATTTTTTGTAAACCTTCTTTGGAAGATTTTTATCATGAGAAAATTGACCAATTATTCAACCTAAGAGTATTGGTTCAATGTTCAATGATTTAATTACATTTAAACCAAAATAATTAAATAATATTTTAATTTTTTAAAATAATACACTAAGCAATATATTTAAAAATTTATTCATAAAATTAAAAATTAAAATTAAGAATTATTTATAAAGCATTTGTTGAACAATCAAATTATACATTTTATACATATTATTGGTGTAATGCAATCTTCTATAAACAAACATGAAAAAAAATCAAATATAATACATTACCAATTTGTTTAATTTTCTATTGCATATAAATAGATATTCATTTAATGGTTTATTAAAAAATTTAAAATATCCATATTTATATTTTTATGATGATTTAAATTTA
>PYAF01000010.1:307058-317292 GCA_007407185.1 Glycine tomentella
TGGTTTGGCTTTTGTTTTGGGTGAAGGAATAAGAGAAAGGGTTGGCTGAAAGTGGAATGCTTTGTCCGTGCAATCAGCCTCACCTTGGTCCTCTATTCCTTTTTATATGCTTAGTTACTTAGCCTTTAAGTGAAAATATCTTAAGCTATTAATTGCCTTACTTTTAGTTGGATTCTTTTTATTGGTTAATGCTTTCCTACCATACATGTGTCCTAATTCAAGAGAATTCTATACAATTCTTCCTTCGTCTAGCAATTGCACGTGGGATTGGCTGGATCTAGGCATATTCCATTTCAAATTCGTAGGGTAGCTTTTGCCTTAATAGTTTTTGGTATTTTGCTTCTTTTTTTGGAAAAATCCATTTCTGTAAAATATTTATTCTGGGCTCGTTAACCGTTGGATCTTCTTAAAATTTTAATGGTATATTCCTAACTCACATATCTAATTTTTGACCGTTGGGATCATTGAAATCAGTCCCAGAACTGTCCACATGTTCCATGGAGTCAAGAGGAAATTTTTTTCTTCAAAAATCTTCTTAGTCTCATTATTACCTTACTTTACATTTGGACAAATGATATGGCTAGGCTCCTTAACCATCCATATGATCATTCTTGACTTTTCTTCAAGTTTTCCTCCATTGATCTTGCATCATGTGGTCAGGACTTAATTTAGAATTCCATATTTAACCAAGTTTTTCTTAATTTCATGTAATAGCTTTATTTGAATTCTTATTGGTCCATTTTGTTTCTAATTAGTAAAATTACTAAACTAACTCATTTAGAAAACCTATTTTTCCCTTAATTAAGAGAAATCTCCATAGATTATGTCCATACTTTTCATAATTTTCTGACACTTGAAGTAGTCTAGATTAAGTTCTTTTTCAACCTATCTTCCAGAATTGAATTCGTAGACATTCTATTTTAGGGTTTTCTGTCATCAACTTTACTGATAATTTGTTATCTAACAAAATTTTATTCAATACTGGGGTTCCCATAAATTTCTGAAGTCTTCTTAATCATTTTTGACCTAAAGGTATTTTAGTCATTTTTCTCAGGGACCTAACTATCATTTAGGAATTTGTCTGAGGATATTTTGGTCAATTTCTCCTAATAAATATCTTACTAAAATATCTAGGGATACATTGGTCATTTCCAGAATTGTTAGGGCAAAATTGTCATTTCTGAAATTGTTCAAGGGTATTCTTGTCATTTTGCCCTAACTTTTTTTACTGCCTTTCATTAACATTTTACTCTTAGTAATTGTCTGTAATTCCCTAAATTTTGGGGTGTTACAGTATTAATCCAAAAAGAAGATGAGTGTTGAAGCTTCAAGTTATGCTTGAGTCAAACAACAAGATGATGACAAACCTCTATGAAATTATGTTACAAAGATTAAAAAAAAGTGTAGGTGGTACTAGTTGTGGAAATTATGAAATTAAATGCAAATTTTGTTATTTACCTTTTTGTGGATCTTATACTAGAGTGAAGGCACACTTATTGAAGATTGCGGAAAAAGGGAGTTAGACCTTGTCAAAAGGTAACAGATGAAAAACTTATAAAATTGAAGAAGATAGATAATGAGCTACATTGAAGATCGGAAAGTCAAAGTCAAATTTTGTAGATAATAAACTTTTGTTTCTTATCAACACAAAAATTCTCAAACATCAATGGATCCAAACATTGGTGGTGTCAATCCAGAAAAAAGAAAGACTAACAGAAAAGATAGAGGACAACTTGATGCCACATTGCTAAAATATTTTATTCTTCAAGATTGTCATTTCATTTAGTAATAAATCTTTACTATAGAAAATAATTTTCCTATGTTCTCTTAGTTCTTACCAACATTCTGATAATAATAAATTGAGAACAACATTACTTCAATATGAGAGGAAATATATAACTTATTACAGGCAGTTCAAAATGCATGGTATCAAAAGGGTGTGATCATCGTTAATGATGAATGGAGTAACAAGATCTCTTAATAATCTCATGGTTGTCATAGAGAATGAATGTATGTTTTTTAAAACTATAAATTTTTTCAAATGAGATAAAAGACAATGATTTCATTTCCAATCATATGAGGAAAAATGATGTCCAAATAATGACAAATAACACAGTTATTTGCAAGGAAACAACTTTATTAATTAGAAATGAATTTTATTTTATTTATTGGACTTCGTGTATTGTCCATACACTAAATCTTACTTTGAAGAACTTTTGTATAACTAAGAATTATAATAAAAATATATTTTTCTTTTACCAAGAATGTTCTTGGATCATCCAAATTATGCGCAAAAGATGCAACATATGTCAAGAACTTCATCATGGATCACTCAATGAGATTGTCAATTTTCAATTCATTCAATTTACTAAAATTTCTTTCCATTTCTCCAACAAGATTTGTCTCCATTGTTGTAATGCTCAAGAGATTTAAGCAATTGAAGAAATGACTCAAAGAGACAGTGATTAGTGATCAATGGTCTTCTTACAAGGAAGATGATGTTGAAAAGGCAAAATTTGTAAAGGAAATTATATTGGACGTTATTTGGTGGGATAAGGTGGATTATATGCTTTCTTTTACTAGCCCAATCTATTATGTTCTTAGAAGAACTGATATGGAAGCTTCTTCTTGTCACCTAGTGTATGAAATGTGGGATTCAATGATTGAAAAGCTGAAGAAGATCTCTCCATTGTCTAGCTCATTCTTTAAATTCATGGGGAGTAACTCAATGTTTTTATTTTATATTTTTTAAGATTACATAATGAATAATAATCATGTGCTTAAATACTTTTTAAATTGTTGATATTATAGTCATGAATGACTAAGTAAAAATCATAACCTAGTTCCTCCACATCATGACATTAAACCTGCTAATGAAAAAGTAAAATGCTTTAAAAGGTTATTCTTGATGTGGATGTAAGGAGGAAAGTCAATATAGAGTTTACTAACTTCTCTAATGGAAAAGAAATATTTTGATTCTTTGAATGATAGGGGTTACATGAATCCAAAAATGTGGTGGCTAGTTCATGTTGTTCTTGCTCCAATATTTCAAAAGGTTTTCCTTAAGTTACCTACCTAACCTTGTCCATTCATCCATCCATCCATTCTTTTAAGAGAACAAGATGACCCTACATAGAGTTGATGATTTGGAATTTGTTCATACTAACCTTTGATTTCTTACAAGGAATACTCCACAATATCAAGAAGAGGAAACTAAAATATAGATGTAGCAAGAGATGATTTTGGTTCACTTGATGATTGTGCAATTCTTGAAGTTGTAAATTTGTCTTTAGATGAACCTGAGTTAGATAATGTCTTGTTTAATGATGATGATCAACTAAGGGGTGAAATGTCTTAAATGGATTAGAACTTTTTTAGCTTTTTGGTTTTTAGATGGATGGATTGAAGATGAATATGATTTGTTAGTCAAAGACAATGTTCTCAAATTGTATAACAATGTCTTAACAATGTCTCTTTCTTAGTAATTTTTTTAGACTCATTATCATTGAAAATGTTATACTTGACTAGTTCTTTTGAGATGATTTTGAATATATGAATCTTGATACTCAATTTAGATATTTCATAAACGATGTTCATATATAATTTTATATACATATACGTGTGTTGTGGTGTCCCATATTTTGGATAACATTAGTTTTTCCGTGTTTGTGTCCATATTGTGTCCAGTGTCTTGCTTCATAGTACAATCTTATCTTGAGGTTGAGAAATAGAATGTGGGTGAGGGGAATGTTAGTGGCTTGAAGAAGAAGAAAATGATATATAAGACCATTTTTCCTCATAGAGAACTCAAAGTATTTATGTATTATCTGAATATATATATATATATATATATATATATATATATATGAGCTATCCATTTTATTGTGCATTTTATAATCAAAATTCCTTAACTAATCTTATATTATTATATATTTGTCAATTATGAATATAATGAAGTGTTGAATTGTTGGGATGCAATTTATAATTTTTAGTCTGAGATTAATTTTTAAATGTTTGTATTCATGATTATAATTTAATTTTTTTGGTAATTTATGTTGGATAATTTCCGTTTTTATCTTATAGATATCTTCTAATTTTTATCTGATAGATATCTTTTGTTTTTTATTTGATAAGATATATTCTGTTTTATTTGATTAGCCAAATCAAATAATATCTTGATGCCAATCAAATAATATCTTGATGGTATAGGTCCAGCCCAATTCATACTATAAATAGATGAGTAGGGATACACAGAAAACACACAGAAATTGGAGAACCTCAAGTGACAGTCTTGAGTGTTATATTTGAGCAAGCCATAGTGTTTGCATATTTGAGAGCTTAGAGTGAAACACTGTGAGCGTTTGAGTGACCATCATTGTTGGAGAGGTTGAGTGTACCACCACATTGGTGTGATTTTGATTCATTGTAACCGATTATTGTTATAGTGGATTTTGATACTGGACTAGGCCCCGTGAGTTTTTCTTTTCTCACATTGAGGAAGGTTTTCTCACGTAAAACATATTGATTGTCTCTCTCTCTCCCTCTTGATCTTTTGATTTCCGCTTCCGCAATTTGATTTAATTGATATTTGAGGGTCCGTGATACCCAACAGTGGTATCAGAGCTCGGGTTCAACGGGTTCTGAAGGAGACGAGATGGAGACCAGCTGCATAACTTACGACGGAGATATGTTCAAGATGACTGCAGATAACTTCAACTATTGGAGGTCAATGATGGAGGATCATCTCATCTGCAAGGATTTATATGATCCCATAGTCTTGAAGGAGAAGCCGACTGGCAAGTCGGACAGAGACTGGGAGATTCTAAGTCGTAAAGCGGTGGCCACGATCAGGAAATACATTGACAAAAACCTCTTTGAGCACGTGTCCGAGTTCACGAACGCGTACGAATTGTGGAACAAATTGGAGTCCATGATTCAGAAAAAGACTCCCAGGAACAAAGCACACCTGGTTCGTCGCCTTGTGAAGCTTGAATACAAGGACGACATGAGTATGATCGAGCACCTCAACACCTACAAATGTATTGTGAATCAACTGTCCAAAGCCAACATGAAGATTGATGACGAGATGCAAGCTTTGTTGTTGCTGAGTTCGTTACCGGAAAGTTGGGATACTTTGGTGGTGACTTTGAGCAACTCGGTTCCAGAAGGAAAATTGATGATGGATGCTGTGACAGATAGTCTCCTGAATGAAGAAGCCAGGAGAAGAGAACGAGGTGTATCTAGCACGTTTGAGGCTAACGTTGCTGAGAACAGAGGAAAGACCGACTCCCGGGGTCGTGGCAAGAGCCGAGATCGAGGTGGACGAGATAAGTCCAGAGGCTGGTCAAGGCCAAAGCATGACTTGAAGTGCTTCTACTGCGGGAAGGTAGGACACAAGAAGACGGACTGCAGGACTCTGCAGAATGATGAACAGAACGGCTATGTGAAGCCGGATCAAATTGTTCCCAGAAGAAGAAGTGACCAGAGCACCACGGCGGTGGCTGCCAACCCGAATGCCGAGATATTCCTCTTCAGTGAGGAAATGTTGAACATAGCCCATGATGACTACACCTGGATTGTTGACTCCGGTGCCTCGTTCCACGTCACCCCACATGAGGGATTCTTCTCTGTCTACAGGAAGGGAGATTATGGTGTCGTGAAGATGGAAAATCAGGTGACCAGCAAGATTGTTGGTGTTGGTGATGTAACCTTGACCACACACACAGGGTGCCAGGTTACACTGAAGGATGTGAGGCATGTACCTGACATGCGTTTGAATTTGATCTCTGTTGGAAAACTAGATGATGCCGGGTCAGTAAATTACTTTGGAGAAAGCAGATGGAAGCTAACCAAGGGAAGCTTAGTCGTGGCCCGAGGAAAGAAAGAAGGTTCCTTGTATGTCATGCAAGGAAAGACCAGTGACGGAGAAGCCAATTCTGTCCGAGATGGATCAAGCTTGGAGCTGTGGCACAAGCACCTCGGCCACATGAGCGAGAAAGGACTCCAGATTTTGGAGAAGAAAGAGCTATTGACCGGGTTGAAGGGTCAAGTGCTGGAGAGTTGTTCGCACTGCCTAGCTGGAAAGCAGCACCGGGTTTCGTTTGTGAGACCGGATCAACCCAGACGACGAAGGAAGATTCTAGACCTCGTCCATACTGACGTTTGCTCCATGTCAGAGAGATCGCTTGGAGGAGCTCAATATTTTGTCTCTTTCATTGATGACCACTCCCGCAAAGTGTGGGTTTATCTTTTGAAGACAAAAGACCAGGTTCTCCAATCATTCAAGGAATTCCACGCCATGGTGGAAAGGGAGACTGGCAAGAAGTTGAAGGTGGTCAGATCTGATAACGGTGGTGAGTATCGTGGTCCTTTTGAAGCTTACTGTAGAGAAGTCGGGATCCGACTTGAGAAGACGCCCCCCAAGACACCCCAGCTGAACGGGCTTGCTGAGAGAATGAACCGGACTATTGAAGAGAAGGTCCGAAGTATGCTATCCAACGCCAGGTTGTCGAAAGCATATTGGGGAGAGGCAGTGAGAACAGAAGTGGATTTGATAAATCTCTCACCATCGAGACCGCTAGAAGGAGAGATTCCAGAGGAAGTCTGGACAGGTCAGAGAGCGACCTATGATCACCTGAGGGTGTTTGGATGCCGAACCTTCGTGCATGTCCCTAAAGATGAAAGAGCGAAGCTGGATGCGAAGACGAAGGAGTGCATATACCTCGGTTCGCCGAAAACCGAGTTTGGTTTCAGATTGTGGGATCCAATCAACAAGAAGATTGTGAGAAGTCGAGATGTAGTCTTCCATGAGGATGAGACCATTCATGACATCTCGAAGCCCTAAGTCCGGGTTACTGTCCGAAGTGAAGAACCCACCCCTCGTGAAAGTGCTGAAGCAGGGGGAGAAACCAGAGAAAAAATCGCTAAAGGCGATGATGATCAGCAAGAAGCTACTGATGCCGGGATCCGAGTTGAAGATGAAGAACTGGGTTCTGAAGAGGCTGAGGAACAACAGCCTAGATACCCCACTAGAGAAAGAAGACCTTCTACAAGGTACCCTGATGATGAATACACCATCATTGCTGAAGATGGTGAGCCTCAGAGTTATGATGAGGTTGGACAACTCGCAGTTGGAAAGGTGCACATCGATTTGAACTGGTCCGATATGATGACCAAGCCGGTACCAGCATGGAAATTTGAAGATTGCTGTGAAGGAGCCGGACTGAAGAACTCGACATGATGAAGCCGAGGTGACAAGGCTGGGTTATTGAAGTTGAAGGCCCCGGTCTCTTTGAAAAACGGAAGGGGAAGATTTGTTGGATAATTTCCGTTTTTATCTGATAGATATCTTCTGATTTTTATCTGATAGATATCTTCTGTTTTTTATTTGATAAGATATATTCTGTTTTATTTGATTAGCTAAATCAAATAATATCTTGATGCCAATCAAATAATATCTTGATGGTATAGGCCCAGCCCAATTCATACTATAAATAGATGAGTAGGGATACACAAAAAACACACAGAAATTGGAGAACCTCAAGTGACAGTCTTGAGTGTTATATTTGAGCAAGCCATAGTGTTTGCATATTTGAGAGCTTAGAGTGAAACACTGTGAGCGTTTGAGTGACCACCATTGTTGGAGAGGTTGAGTGTACCACCACATTGGTGTGATTTTGATTCATTGTAACCGATTATTGTTATAGTGGATTTTGATACTGGACTAGGTCCCGTGAGTTTTTCTTTTCTCACATTGAGGAAGGTTTTCTCACGTAAAACATATTGATTGTCTCTCTCTCTCTCCCTCTTGATCTTTTGATTTCCGCTTCCGCAATTTGATTTAATTGATATTTGAGGGTCCGTGATACCCAACAATTTATATTATTTTGTTAATGAGTTTATTTCATAAAATTCGCATATGATTATGGTTTAATTTTTTTATTTATACTATGCACTTTTCCATTTTTTTCAATGTCATGTTGTGAATAAGAGATGCATATCTTTTATGTAACTATATTTTAAAACAATTTTGAAATAAAAAATTGTCAATTAAAGTGTGATACAATTATTTAGGGGATGATGTTCATTGTACATGTGATTTAGATGGTCTCTTTTTGAGCATACGGTTTTTCAATTAAAGAAAAAAGACTTTGTGGCTTAAGTTTGGGTTGACATTAAAGTTTACTAAATTCTCATAAATATTAAGGTTGTGAGTTAATCATTTCACAATTTAGTAAAGAAAATAGTTATCATAATTAATAATTTAATATAATCATGATTATTTCACTCCATTGATTTTTATACTCAAATTTACATCTATTGGAAAATAACTTGTCTCCTATTTTTGTTTCGTTAGTTTCCCACATTGTCATGTCTAAGTGTGCGTTTGGATTAAATTTAAATTCTACCAAAACCTCGTTGAAGACAAAGCAACAATAGTTGACTGGACTTTTTCAATTTTCCATCATAATTTTATAGGTCAAAATTGATTCTAGGTGGTATCCATACACAATATAATTCCCACATATAAGTAAAAGTTATCTCATATAACTTCTCATTTTCCAATTTTTCACGCACATTATCAACTTTGAAACTGTTTACACACTTAGATTTCTTTTCTATATATATGAGGTGATTTAACATTTCACAAGGAATGTAGTTAAATATAAAAGATGCATGAATAAATGGAGTTTTTTCTTCTTCTTCAAATCTTATTAAAACGAATCCCACAAATACTCTATGAATACATGTATGTGGTTCCTATCGTGGTTGCAATTTTATTGTTATTCTTAAGATTGAATTTGCAGAAAAATATGGTTGATGCAATCACAATGTATTTACAATGAGTAAAAGAAACTTGTATGTTCATTTTTGTTGGATGAGAGTGTAAGATATTTATAGATTTATTTGCACATTGGTGGAAGGTGTGTAAGGGTCCTACTAGCTCATTCATTTTTGGGATGGAATATCACCTTGTGAAATAATGTTATAGGATTTTATGTATAGTGGATTTTGGGGGAGGCTTTGGAGTATCTTTCTTCCACATTTTGTATTGTTTTTTGCTTTTGCACATCTTGTGCTTAAGCTTGCTTCCTTTTATTTTAATAAAATCTTAACTTATATATATAAAAAAAATGTTCTGAACACAATTGTGGATGCAACCCACAATTTAAAATCATGTGGTTAAGTATCAATTAAAGATGAAAAAGGTAAATCTTGGAAGTTGATGGAAATCATGAAAGCTGTTTCATATATACTTCCATCTAAATATTTTTTTTGGGTAGTATCAAATAGTATTAGAGCATGTTAGGATAAACACCCTATGTTACTATTATGAATGCTCTTGGTTTATTTATGAAATTATGGAGTTAATTAAAAACTTGAACCTCCATACCTCAAACTTTTCAAACTCCAAATGCAACAAAAGTGGGTTTATTGTGCAGATCTAGCCTCCCTTTTTTATTTTTACAAAAATTATCGATAAAAAATGATTTTTTGACACTCATTACTTAAAGAAAATGTAAAGAGAAGATGAAGAATTCTAGGTCTAACTTGAAAAAGAAATGAGAGAATGAGCACAAAGTAATAAAGTGAGAGTGAGAGAGAGAAGCAAATTAATTTTTTTTAAAAAAAGTGGTTCTCCCATTAAGGTTAGGGTCGGTGCACCCTCTATGGGCTTATGAGTCTATGTTTTGTTTTTCAATTGAGTCCATGTGAAGCTTAATTATATTAGAGTTAGGATTTTTAGGATTGAGGTATTTGTTTGTTTTAGTCCTTCTAGACCACTAACAACTCTTAATTGAATTTTAAACCAATCACACTCAATAAATTATTTTTCTAAAGCTTAATTTATTTTATTTAACCCTTAGTAAAATTATCTTTCATTAATCATATAACTAATTCATCACTTATGATCCATTTCAAACAATTAATCAATTTTATTTAAGCCAGAAGGGAATTGATTTAACAAATTGAACTTAATTATATTTCATTAGCTTAATTAAAATGTCTAAATTATTAATTACCTTATAACATTTGATGTGGATCGAATTGTGAATACGGCAAGCGCACCGATCGTTTTCAAGTAATAAAGTGTAAGTAAAGTATCGTCTCCACAGGGATTGAGAATAATTTCACAGGAAATTAACTATTATGATTGAAATTAGAAGAGAAAATACAAAAACAGAATGGTTGTTGGTTTTGTTTGAGTAAGCAACTAAGATAAGAGAGTAAG
>PYAF01000011.1:0-23122 GCA_007407185.1 Glycine tomentella
GGTTGTGGTTGCCTTTGATCATTCCATACTCCATTTACCTGCACAGGGTCAGCACCAACAAGAATAGGACAAACATTAGATTCGTGCTCACCTTGGCAATACTCACAGACTATGTGTGGTTGATTAACTGCCACTTGTGCTGCAGAAACTTGCAATCTATCAATCTTCTCGGTTAATTTGGCAAGTTGTTGTGCCAAAATTTTTTGTTCTGCAAGCATTGCATCATTAGTGGAAAGCTGAATTGGTTCTCTCTTTGGCTGGTGTGTCATGCTTTCGTTTTCATTTCGGGCCAAAGAGTTGATAAGCTCATATGTTTGAGCTGCTGTCTTGGATCTTATAGTTCCTCCGGCTGCAACATTAACAATCATACGAGTTTCAGGAGTCATACCATTAAAAAATATACGTACTTGCTTACCTACAGGCATATCATATTGCGGACACCTCCTAATTAACTCTTGGAATCTATTCCATGCAGCACATAAGGATTCTCTTCCATTCTGAGTAAAATTGGTGATTTCATTCACCAAACGGTTATACTTGTCCATGGAAAAGTATTCAGCGAAAAATCTTGCGACTAAGTCTTCCCATGTAGAGATGCTATTGGATGTTTGACGGTTCAGCCATCTCAAAGCATGTCCCTTGACAGCAAAAGGAAAGAGACTCAATCTTACTGCGTCATCGGAGACTCCTTGATGTCTAATAGTATCACAGATTCTAAGGAATCTATCTATAAAGTCATGTGGGTCTTCCGAATCATCCCCTCCAAACTGACTGCGTTCCACCAATGCTATCAATGAAGGGTTTATATCGAAGTGATTAGCTTGGATTGGTGGCCTCACAATGCTGGAGTTGGGCCTTGTGAACATAGGAGCCAGAATATCCTCCATTAGTTCGTCTTCCGGTCGCCGTCTTGGCTGATTGGGTTGTTCTTCAGGCATTTCTTCTTCTGACTCTAATTCTGGAAGTGAATCAAAGTCGAATTTCTCAGCTTCTCTCCTTCTTTGTCTAACTAGTCTCCTTCGGAGTGTTCTCTCTATTTCTGGATCAAATTCCAAATCCTCAAAGCTAACTGAACCTCGCATAAAAACTCGGAGAAGCGATTAGTAACAAAATTTCAATCACACTCTTAAAATTACTGTAAAATCTGTTTGCCAATCCCCAGCAACGGCGCCAAAAACTTGATGTGCGATCACGACAAGTGCACCGATCGTTTACAAGTAATAAAGTTAGGTAAGTTGAGTATCGTCTCCACAGGGATTGGATTAATTCCACAGTAATGATGAATTGATTGTGATTGGAAGTAAAAACAATTTAAGTTGAGAGAAAGTTGTTTGGTTGAGTGATTGTATTAAAACAAAATTTAAAAGAAACAGTAAACAGTTGAAGAAATTACCAAGTGATTGATAATTGTGGTCAGGCGCAATTACTTCTGAGTTTTACCTCTTTCACTTGATTGGGTTGTTACTTTAAAGTTCACATATGATAAATCTCTACTATAGTTGTAAACCCTAGATAACTAGTGATTTCACCCTTTAATTCGATTGAGAACCCTAAACCTTTAGCGATTCTATCAAACTAAGCATTAAGAGAATAAATCATATGGGTTCGTGTTATGATTGCTCGGAGAATACGTCTTTTCAATATTAGCTAATCCCTAATTCCTTAGTGAATCAACCCTTTAAACTGAATTGAAAACCTAATTCCTTGGTGAAATCTTATCAGTTTAAGCATGTAAAGAACATATTATAAACTCCGCACTCACGCATCCCTATTCCTAGGTGAAGAACGAATGTTATTCTTAACAGGTCAGAAATTAGAACTCCAACGTTCCCATTGAGAATCCTAACCCTCAATACTCAATTGAAGTGATTAATTCCAAATAAGATGAAATATAAGAGCAGAAAAGAATTAAAACAATCAAAACATATGCATTCAATACCAGTCAAATTACAGAGGATAACTCATCAGTTCATGGCCTTCCCACAATACAAGAATTAGCCAGCCATAGGCCTCAAGAACATCAAAGTAGATGAATACTTCATAGTTGTGCAGAATTCTGGCTTTGAATCTTGATTTCTAGGGTTTAGAAAGCTAAAACTATGTTTCTCAATGTAAATCAGATGTATTCTTATCTATGGATGTCTCCGGATGCCCTTAACTCTGTTCAGAGACCTAATATATATAGAACCATTAAATTACAGTAAGTAAGCCCATAGCCCATGATAATTTTGAAGCAAATCTTTTAATTCAGGCAACCAAATAATCCTGGCGCGACCAGCGCGCGATTCCGCGCGATTCGCGTGGCCTGTTCGAAAGTTTGGCGCTGATGGCGTGACATTCCGCGCTATCCGCGTGAAATGTTCGAGTCTTCAACCTTGTTGCAGGGCTTCTCGCGCTAGTGGCGCGGAATAGGCGCGACTCGCGTGGCTTGGTCAAAACAATTGGTCTGGCTTGTGTTGATGGCGCTGATGGCGCCATTCTTGCGGCTCGTTCACGCTAATCTCGTGGATTCCCACGCTGATAGCGTGAGACCTTCGAGAGCATAGCTTCAATCCTGCAACTGGCGCTATTGGCGCGGCTTACTGCGCTATCCGCGTGGCACTTTAGAACTTGGCTTCTTCTTTCTTGTTCTTGAGCTCCTCTTTTTGGCCTGCAAATGCTTAATTGGTATTGAATAAGCTTAAAACAATTAAATTACTAAACTTAACTAATTCTATTCTATTTTCCTACATATTTAATTAAATTCTAACCTAAAACTAGACTAAAAACAAGATGTGTTTGCAACACATCAAATTATCAACACTAGAGTTGGTTAACATTTGTGGCAAAATGATGCAACAATTATCAACACTAGAGTTGGTTAACATTTGTGGCAAAATTAGGCAAAGAACAGTATTGACAATCAAATACCTGAACAAAATGATTACTAAAGACATGACCAATACCTAAAATGCGATGAACACCGACATCTGTAGGCGGTTGACTTCTCAATGGAAAAACGTCATTTTTGTTAGAGAGACAAAGAAACAAGAACGATGTTATACCTTGACGCAATGACGTATCCTAAATCGGTAATATACATCCACTTATCAATGGTTACCTGTCGTTAACAAAGAACAACTGTAAATATAAGTAAAATAAATATGCATTAAAAGTTCCCATAATTGAATTTTTGTTACTTTGACAACCCATCAACAAGTAGGGACCGTTTCAATTGCTCAAATCTATCAAATCCACCAAACAAGGCTATATATTCATCAGACCATTCTGCAAGTTTTTTGAGCAAATGATTGCGTACCAAAGACCAGGATTCTTCACTATATCCTAGCAAGGTAGCAATTACACGAAATTCACAATTTCTATCCGCTTTAACATTAGTGATGTTTACAATATAATTGTGCATAGAAGTATGAAATTGGTCCAGCATAGGCAGCTTCCTCTTGGTATGTCTGTCATTCTCTGAAGATGTACCAGATGGTTTTGGTGTGGAACAACTATTTTGCACATAATGTAATTCATCGACATACTCCCAGTAAGATGGATCCCACTTGGTTGATTATGCTCTTTCAAAGTTAGGAAAATATTCTTAGGTTTCACCATCGACCTTGTCATATCATGCACAACAGTCTTCTCATCCTTTGTTAGTCGACTAGCATATGGGTGTCCACATAATTACTCTACCAAAGCATAATTATGTGTGCCACATAATAATTTCACCATCCACCCTTCACCTCTCGGTAATGGTTTGGCTCGCAACTTAAACACAACCACATTTTTTAGTACTAGTCACTGTAGGTACCATGTTTTTGTTAAATGCTCTGTACTTTCCACTCCTTTCACAACCAATTAAAACAAATGATGTTTTTCCCTTCTTTCCAGTTGACGTGTCTGACCTCATTATCACAACTATAAAATCATTTTCATATGCAACATTTCTAGCCCATTTTAAAACATCCTCACGAGAAGGGAAGATCTACAAAAATCGAAAAAAAATGTTTAACTTCCATAAATAGTGTATTTAAAAACTTTCACCAATTTTCAAATAATATAAATACCTCAGATATATTGAAGGCTGCAAAACAATCAACTTTTTCAAACACACTAGGTTCATCTCTGATATCTTTATTCATGTCAATTTCTTCAGACATGTTACAGTCATACATCCAGTCATCGTCGTTCATGTTGACAAATTACAATAAATTTAAATAACTGACAAAACAAACACAATTATTAGTAATTAAAATCATTTCACTACAAGGAAAATGACCTATGCCTATAGACAAAAACTGTCACTAGAAATTAAAAATGCGTAGGTAAATGTATTATTACTTTGTCCTACGGACATTTTGCCCGTCAACTTTGAGGGGCGTGCAATGACGGATAATTGTCTGTCACTATAGATTTTACCTATAATTCGCAATGTGTGTAGGTAGAAGCAATGAACTTATTCCTACAATCTTTAACTATAGATAAAAGCTATGAACTTATTCCTACAGCCTTCAACTGTAGGTAAAAGCTATGAACTTATTCCTACAGCCTTCAACTGTAGGTAAAAGCTATGAACTTATTCCTACAACCACTGTAGGTAAAAGCTATATAGTAATAAATTAGGCACTGGCACTGGTGTTGAAGACACTGCTTCATTGTAACGCCCCAGCTACAACCGGAGTCATTACTCAGCCTTAAATACTCTTATACAAGATAATCATCAGAGTGGCGCAGTTGGAAGCATACAATAACATAAACAGGGCATCAACAAATGCCAATATCATATACACTGTACATATGTCATAGTGAATATACATCAAGTTTCTGTGTCTTATACAAAACTGTACATAAACTTCCCTCTCAGGGGTACAAAATAAAACCAAAGGCATATACAAAACATCTGAGCCACAACTCAGGTCATCTAGCCTATGGTTACAAATCCAGCTATCCCTGCATAGGCTTCTTGCCTTGGGATCTATCTGCTCCGCTTGATGATTCACCTGCAAAACATAAGCCCCACACACGGGGTGAGATATAAAATCTCAGTAAACTCAGGGCCCTTGAAGGTATTTCCTTCCCTTGGTTCACTTTCCAACACATACATAGATACAACATGTTCTAGATATTCAAAATCAGAATCATCATCAAGCAACCACAATCACAATTCTCATCCACCTGGCTACAACCAGGTGCCTCAAGCACTACCTGACCATAATCAGGCCATAAACCACTACCTGACTACAATCAGGCTATACCCATGGCATACCGCCAATCATCAAATGCAACTCTATCCTGCTGAGGCTACCTCTAGATATATAGGAACATCTCCCCTCAGGAGGCTACATCTATACACTAGGAACATCTCATGCCAGGATTCAATCATCCACATGAGGCTACATCTGAATATATAGGAACATCTCCTCTTAGGGAGGCTACATCTATATAACAGGAACATCTCATGTGTCTAGCGGAGGCTTCATCTGTATATATATATAGGAACATCTCAATCAAGAGGCTACATCTATATATAACAGGCACATCTCCTTCTAACGAGGCTACATCTGTGTATATAGGAACATCTCCCTTCGGGAGGCTACATCTATATCACAGGAACATCTCGTATCCTATCTCAACATAACTGCCTGAGGAGGCTACATCTGTGCATATAGGAACATCTCCGTTCGGGAGGCTACATCTATATCACAGGAACATCTCACTGCAGGTCTTACACAATCCCAAGTCATCTATCCTACTACCATAGGATTATATCCATCCAATTCCAGAATTCACAATTAGTCTAACAGTTAATCACGCCTATTACAGGCTGAATGGCTCACAACCATATCAGTCAATCTCATATCACAGCATTCATATTCACTACAGATCATTCCCTCTTCAAAGGGTTCACATATCATTCCCTCTACAAAGGGTTAAGCACGCATTCCAAGCATATATAATCAATACATGTTATCCCCTCATCAAAGGGTTCAATGCTCATTCAATATATATATATATATATAACAATCCCTCATCAAAGGCTCAATTTACATTTAAACATATAGCAATCCCTCATCAAAGGGTTCAATTCACATCTCAAGCATATCAGACCATTACAGGCCATACATGTCATCCCCTCATCAAAGGTTCAGTTCGCCTATCAAGCATGTACAATCAATACATATAATCCCCTCATCAAAGGGTTCAGTTCACATTCTCAAGCATACATATGTAATACACATCATTCCCTCACCAAAGGGTTCAATCCACATCCAATTCAGGTTCCACACACGTACAATATATCACAGCAAAACCATTCTCCCATCTGGAGCATGGTGGAACACAGTAAAGGACATACAATCAAGGTCCAAGAGCTTACCTGCTTTAAGCAAAGCACCGGCTTCCCCGGTCTCGTGGCTACCACCACCAACGGTATCGGACTCACGTCCTACATAGGCAAACACACACAACGTATAAGCAACGGTCCTACGCCGTTATAACGAAAGGAACTACAATCCCTTTCAACTGAACACATAGCCAATCACTTCACAAGTGATTCACGGACCCTCACTAGGACCCCTCTCGGCCTAACCAAGGCCCCAGAGTCTCTCCTAAGACTCCGCTCAGGCTAACACAAAGCACATCCATGCCTTAGCCCTACCATGTCCAAGCTCAAACATACAACCCAAAATCAGCTCATGGACAATATCTAAAACATCCCAAGAGTACTTTATCATCTACTCTAGGGTTCAACATAACCATGCACTCAGCCCCTTTCTCTATACATGCATGTCTCAGAGCCAAAATCAAACTTCATCAATAATGATTTCTGAAGGCTCTAACATCATCACAACAACCCCCTGAACACAAGTCTCTACAGGACTTTGGGCTAATTCCAACCCCATTACAAAAGGGTCACTATTCATGCAAACCCCCAATCTCAAAATCAAACGGAGAAACTTGAGTTTCTTACCTCAACGGCGTCCAAGACGACCCTAGGACCACCTCCTTGAGCTCCGGTGTCCTTTCCACGCAATGGATCTCAGCCACACTCAAGTTCTCTAAGCTTTCTCTTGGGGATTTCAAAATTCACTCAAAAGGGGTTTTTGATGGAAAGGGATGAGTGATTCAAGCTTCCATAGTGTTTCTTTCACAATCAAAAGCCAAAGGAAAGTGTTTTGGTGAAGAAATATGGCTCTAGGAAGCTTGGGATGGTCATCAATGGAGTCTAGGGCAGAAGGAAGAAGAAGAAGGCATTTCTCTCCTCTTTTTCGCGTTTTTGGGCTTTAAATAGTCTCTCTGCCCGACCTGTGGCGCTCTTGGCGTCGGCCCGGCGCTCCCAGCGCCACACTCCAGAAACTCCGGCGTCATCCGCGCCACCTCTGGCGCTCCCAGTGCCACACTCCAGAAACTCCGGCGCCATCCGCGCCACCTCTGGCGCCTCTAGCGCCACACTCCAGAAACTCCGGCGCCATCCACGCCAAACCTGGCACCATTCGCTCCTGCTGGAAACCTTGGCGCCCCTGGCGCCGCATCTGGCGCCTCAAACGTGAACCTGCAGAGATCCCCGCGCTCCCAGCGCGAACTTGGTGCTCCAGGCGCCACTTACCAGTGCTCTGGCGCTCTTAGCGCTAGGTTGGCGCCCCTAGCGCCACCTTCCAGTGCTTTGGCGCGATCAGCGCCAATCCTGGCGCCATCAGCGTCGCACCTCTCACAGGGTTTTCTGCTAAGTATATCCTTTAGGCCCACTAATGCATGGTTAGATACCTTAATTACAGGCTTAATTACATGCTTAAAACTCAGGGTATTACATTGATCCCCCTCAGCAACAACCTTTGGTGAATCTTGTGCACCAAATTAGGCACATTGACATTAAGGTTACAATCATTAATCATATCCAAAGCTCTGCTAAGAAATATTTAATCCCAGCTAAGACAGAGAAGCTTAGTGCTTTAAAATAAACATCATACCATAGAGTTCCTTAGG
This sequence comes from Glycine tomentella, assembly GCA_007407185.1. Lineage (NCBI taxonomy): Eukaryota > Viridiplantae > Streptophyta > Magnoliopsida > Fabales > Fabaceae > Glycine > Glycine tomentella. Next base: position 7,972 of record PYAF01000011.1, read on the forward strand.
CTACTTCCTGGTGCAGGCACAACTGTAAACTTGATGTACAAAAATGTTATTTAGATTTGATGTACAAATAAGAATAAGACTTACCTGATTACCATCCAAGTCAAACTCCTTGCCTAGAGATTCAATGACCAGTCGCTGCAAGTAACTACTGAATAATAACAGGCTGTCCTTGTATGGAAGAATAACCATATCCTATAGAATAAGGACAAGAAAACAATGAGAAATAGTCAAATAAAATAGAAGACATAAGCTAATCGATCATAATTCTTACCTTGGATCCTACACCATCTGAAGCCCAATACCAACATAAAGCCAACAGAGCTGCAAGGTTATTCCTTAACTGCACAAATGCATATATTACTAGAGAAGTAATTAGTTTCATGCCTATTTCCGTACACTTCAAACCCAAGCACCATATACATGTATTTGTCACATGAAGCATCGATAGTACTTAACATAGGTATGGCATTGGCAAATCATTAAGAACAAGCTCTATATATGGTACAACTCATGCATTATCATACATGAAAATGCTTCAATTACATATGTATAACTCTGAAAGAAATATTTAGATTCAAGAACAACAATAGAGAAACCGATGCATACCACAGTACTCCTATTAGCCTCATCCATCAATGATGCACTAGCAAGCATTTCTCTAATATCAATGCCCTAAATCAAAGAGCATTATAAGAAAACACAAAATGTCACTGTATAAATAATAAATAGTAAATAATGAATTTACATTTATAGCTACTTACCTGAAGGGCTGCTGGAAGCAAGCTAACTGCAGACATCTATTACGTTCTACCCCCCACCCAATCAAACATAGGAAATCTAGCTTACCAGTCCTCAATTTTGGCAGTGTTATCCAACAAAGAATTTTCTTGTGTTATAGCAACACCCTGCATTATAGCATGGACATTAGTGAGTTGTAACAATTTCCACAAATTGAAACTGACAGCAGATGTGCAAGTGATATGTAGGATCAATAGCATTTGGATTTTCTTAACAGTCAAAACAAAAAATTTATTCTCCTAATCAATTGGTAATACGTAACATTGCAAATTCTAAGCCTCTACCCAAGGCAAGGCCATCCATGGCAGCAACCAATGGTTTCCTAGCAGCTGAAAAATGAAGCGAAAGATTTAACATAGCACAAAATGAAAAATGAATAGCAAATAAAGAATTTCATAAAAACAAAGTATCTTCTATAGTATCAGTGATGATTTCTACTAATAGCCAACCAGGTTTAGGATGCTCTATAAGAGCGAAGAGGACAGAGTTAGAAAATGAGTATAAAAGTAACTATATTAGAAATAAACCCCTAAAAGAAGTACCTTCTGGCCTTGGAGCACCAAATGCAGAAATATCAAAACCTCCAAAAAATGTTCCCTTTGCACCTAATAAAATAATGTAAGAAAGGACTTTTTCAAACCATAATCTAACCTTTGATTTAAAACCAAGCTCATGGAATTTTTCACTACATATCAATAATAATGAGATATAGATTGGCAAGTTCAAATAACAACAACAATAATAGTATTCATGTGACTCGTTATATTTGTAACTGTCATAGTACTCTAAGGATTACTTTTCAACTATAAATACTTCTAAATGTACTGCAAAAAGTAAGTCAGAAAAGAAATCAAAATAAGAGTCATTCAGCCCAAATACTCTTCCTCTTCTAAATTTTCTGCATAATTTTCAGTAGCTATTGTCCATCATAAAAACTCAGTCTGTTGAGTGTTAGCTACCTAAATCACCTCTGGAATATCACCAACACAAACTAAAAACATCAGAATAAACTAGGAATATCTTGCATGCTTACATGTCTAAGACAAGTAATCTGCCACTGACATTTCTCCTGTCATAGAGAATAATCAGAGCACAAATCTCCATATCAGTTTTCTTTTTCCAGAGAGATACACATATATAACCATTCTATGTTCACAGTGATATTACAATTGTCTTTCACTTTCAGGATAGAAAGCTAAAAATAAAGCCTAGATAAACTTGGAGTTGAAGACATACCTTTTTCTAAAGCTCAAAAATGGACTCGTACATTAGATCATTCTATTAAAACATAACACATTTCCATGATAAGTGACAAACTAACACACACACACACACATGAAGCATGAAAGTGAAATTAACATAACGAATTGTGTTATATATGTTAATTAGTGTTGTCAACATAAACCTCCATTTGTGAACTACTATTGATCTTTCACTTCTGTACCAGACATGTTGCAGTTCACAAAGCATATATCTTGCCCTTTTACCTTGACTAGTAATTACGGAATAAATAGGATTAAAGAAAAAAGGAATATAGAATCTACACAACAGGAAGACAACAAAAAGTCTTTGTTTCCATCTTCATGTAGATATATTTGCAATAAAAAATGAACATGTTTGTGACGCACTTACAACAAAGATTTGTGTTACTTTTCTGTAACTACATAAATAATTATAGGTTATGCTACTTCTTGGACTAGAAAATGAAAGTAACATCATACAGTATAGATTTAAAGGCATCCATATAAAGTAAATATAAAGAAAGAAAAGGAATAAAAAAATGAAATTAAATATATAAAAAAAGTAAAAATAAGAGTATTTGTTTGAAGTGAAAAAATTATTTAATAAATAAAAAAGAACTTGTAAAAAAATTAGTAAAAAAGAATAAAATAGATATTATTTTAATTTTAAGAAACATGTAATTGTTTCCTTTTCATCTAATTTTAGCAATGAAATTTCTTGTGTCTCTCACTATTTTCTTAAACGTTTCATTTTTTATCTCAATTAAACAATCCTCACTTTTGTAATTTTTATTTATTTCATGTTTTTTTTTCATTTTCATTCCCTTATTTTCATCTCAACCGAACAAACCATTAATATTTGAGAAGTTTTGGAATTATTGCATAACACAGTCATCCTTAAGCTTGTCCAGAGATGATCAATTGTAAGGTACGGTCATAACTCATAAGTCATTGATATTGATAATTTGTTGCATTAGGTGTATGTATTCAACATTTCAAATCGAGAAAATAAATTTAATAAATATTTGAAGCCTGGAAAGAGAATAAAACATTAAGAAAAATAGAAACTTTACCTTCAACCCTTAGTTCCAAATGAGTAACCTTACTATTGTAATATGCTCTTTTTTGTGTAAATCCTCAGCCAAATTCTTACCTTCACGGCTCCAATGTACATCAAAGTGTATAAAAGAGATTAATACCCAAACACTATCATTTTACACATGAATCAAAAAGTTATGGAAGATAGTGTTATACCCAAACACATGCAACCAATCACATTCTTCTATTTTATCACATCACATAAAAAAACTTAGGATGCTCGCAATTGTTTCTTTGAGAAAATCAAAGTCTATAGAGGGGGAAAAATGGAGTATCAGGCACAACCCTCCACATGAGAACCGACTAACATTTTTGTCTACAGAGTAAGTGACTGCCCACTTTAGAACGGTACAAAATAAGTCTCCAAAAATAAGCTATGAACTCATGTTCAGCAAAAAGCTATTGGTCCCTATATTCACTGGAAGCAAAATAGTTGACATAGATGGGAACCCAATTCACTGGGATATAAAAGATGACACTGTATTGTCATCTTTTAAGCGCATCTCTTATATATTACTGTGCCTGGTAGCCGTTCTTCTTCTATTTCATTTGATGGGATATATATGGCCCCAATTCGATGACAATAATTTCAACCACTGGGGTTTGTCGGTGGAAACAACAAGGTAACAACCTCAGTGGTGAAGTCACAAATCACTCGCAACTCTATTCATTTATTCATCCATTTACAAATAAAAATTCTACTAGTTCTCAAATTTTCGGATTTCAATGCTTCAAACACAAACAGAGTATGGAGAAATCAAAGAGAAGATGAAGACATTCAAAGAAAATTCAAAAATATCTTACACAGACACTAATAGGTGAAATCAAAGGTGAAGATGTAAGGAAGATACATGAGATTAGGGATTCTTCAGCTCTGCTAAAAAAATCATTGAGTCAAACCTAGGGCTTTTGCGGATTTCTATGAGAGAGGAACAAATTTGAATGAGTTAAAATCTACGAGAGCTCTACGAGAGAGAGAGAGGGAGGGAGGAAGAGAGAACTCTACGGTAGCTCACTCTTTTGTCAATTCATACCTACTACACAGGAATTACATTTTTTAATATTTTCCCCTCTAAGAAAATGGTATTCAAGGAGGTCAAAGGTGGATGGTGAAGCTAATATGTGGCAATCATAATCATGTTTTGGCTAAGTCATTTTGTGGACACCCATATGTTGGTCGAATAACTGAGGAGGCGAAGATCATTGTTGCTGATATGACAAGGTCGATGGTGAAACCCAAAAATATTTTTCTAACTATGAAGGAGTACAATGACGATAATGTCACCAGTTTGAAGCAAGTATACAATGCAAGATATGCATACCGGACGCATACAAGAGGTAATAATACTGAAATGCAACAACTAATGAAACTTTTTGCACGTGACATGTATATTCATTGGCATCGATTGAAGGATGAAATTGTTGTACGTTACTTGTTTTGGGCACATCCAGATGCAGTACAACTGAGCAATGCATATCATATGGTGTTCTTGATGGATAGTACCTACAAAACAAACAGGTACAAACTTCCTTTACTTGACATTGTTGGTGTCACACCTACTGGTATAACATTTTTAGCTACATTTTCCTATTTAGAGGCTGAACACATAAGCAATGTTGTCTGGGCCCTTGAACGGTTTAGAGGAATTTTTTTGAAAAGTGAATTTTTCCCAAAGGAGATTGTTACCTATAGAGATTCAGCATTGATGAGTGTCGTGAACACTGTTTTTCCATAATCAACCAATTTATTGTACCAGTTTCACATTGACAAGAATGTGAAGGCAAAGTGTAAAACTTATGTTAGGCAGCATCATGCATGGGATTATGTGATGGAAGCATGAAGAGGTCTTGTTGACTGTGCTACTGAGAAGTAATATGATGATTGTCTTATGAAGTTTGATGTTGTATGTGCACCGTGGCCTACGTTTGTTGATTACGTGAAGGACACTTGGTTGAATCCCCACAAAGAAAAATTTGTTACAACATGGACAAACAAAGTCATGTATTTTGGAAATACAACAACAAACAGGTAAGTTTATTATTTGACATTCACTACTAGAAAAATAGCTTTCAACATCGGTTATTTTTGACATTCGACATCGATTTTGACCCGACATTGAATCAGGCGACGTTGAAAGTGTGGAAGTTAACATCGGTTTTCAAAACCGATGTTAACGTAACGTCACAACATTGGTTTGTCAATTGAAACCGATGTCGCTATATGGAACTGAAAACGTAAAATATGTTAATGCTGGAAAATTAACATCGGTTTTCCAAAGAAACCGATGTTAAGTAACATGACAACATCAGTTTTGCAAAGAAAACTGATGTTGATGTTATAACAACATCGGTTTTCCTTTAAAAATCAATGTAGACTATGAACATAACAACATCGGTTTTCTCATGAAAACCGATGTTGTCAAGTACATAGGGACATCGGTTTTGCAAAGAAAACTGATGTCCTTACCAATGTCGTATTTTCGCACACAGCATCGGCATCGTCGTCCTTGCCTTCTGTGAGGACCCATTTCCTTGTCAAATCTGATTTGAATTGCCTCCAGCGCTCGCCCACGATCTGGAGAATCTTCTTCTTTGTCCGATGGTCAGACGCCTTAGGTATATCAAATTCAGCCTGCATTAAAAGGAAGTCAGTTATAAAGTAACGTGAACAACATTTTAATTGAATAATTACAACAATTGACAGTACACCTTTAAATGACATATACCTGAATGTCCTTCCAAATCAAGTCTTTCTGCACTGAAGGAACTTCCTTCCAATTAGGAAGGTGACATCCACCTTGTCCCTAGCCACAATCCCTAGATATGTCCTCAATTTATTTGCCTGAGGACCATCAGCCTTCCCTGTGACAGGATCCACATGGACCACCGGACTGTCAGCACTAGGAACTCTAGTAGCCAGTGACCTAAGCTGGGTTCCTTTCCTCGTCTTCTTCGCTGTAGACGGCGAAGTTCCTGACTCAAGCGGAGGTGCTGACCCAGGATAAGGAGGGGAGCTGGGTGGTGTAGTCATGATCCTGTAAAAAACAAATAACACAGATAAGTAAAGTGACAAGTTAGGTTAATCATGAAATTGTACAAGTCAAATGAGATTAAAAGAAAATTTACATTAAGTGATGTTAATTATTTCTCCCTCATCATGATCATTACAATTTGCATGAACGTCGTCCACCTCGTCTTCTCTGATCACGTAAGGGATTTGTGTCGACAATTGAGTGACACTTGCATTGGCGGTTGAGTCATCATCATCAATATTAATGCCAATGATTTTTCCGTGTAGTACCACTGACCAGCTTTCATCACACAGATCTTGAACATAAAACACTTGTTTAGCTTGTTCTGCCATGATGAAAGGTTCATCTTGATAAGCTAGCTTGTTCAGATCTACCAAAGTAAATCCCAAGTCCTCGGTTCGCACACCACTGTTGATATCAACCCACTTGCATTTGAAAACATACACAGTGAAACTAACATAATTAAGCTCCCAGATGTCATTAATGACTCCAAAGTAAGGCAAGCACACCAACAGTGGATTGTGGTCATGCACAGAAGCAAAGTGCTGGGACTCAGCCCTTAGGCTGACCCCACTGTTTTGCATTGTGCTCTTGTCATCTTGTTGTTTGGTGTAGAACGAGTACTTGTTGATATCGTACCCCTGTCAACTTCAAACATTTCTTTTAGGCCCATCTGCTAACTTCCTCATTATTTCAGATGAAGATTCATCACTAAAGATTGTATCTTTAAACCAATTCAGGAAAGTCTTGTTATGCTCTTTCAACAACCCATTCTTCGTCATTCTTGGATTACTTTCCTTGACTAATGCTTCATGACGAACCATGTATGACAGGACTTCATTACTGTTATTCAGGACATAGAGATGAGCTTGTTGCAATTCATGCAAAGTGGGCGTTATAACATGCAGCCCTCGTGTACCCTTTCCTCCCACTCTGTCCTCATGCCGAGACTCCGGAAGCCTAATAGGTTTTGCCTTTTCAAGGTACTCTGAACAAAACTCTACAGCTTCTTCTACAATGTACCTTTCAACTATGGATGCTCCGTGATACCCCACACCTGGGGCATTTATGCATTTCTTGAAATTCATTTCTGTACAATATGCAATCATAAGGACATGCATGAATTTTCTGATACTTCATATCCATCGGACAAAGAATCTGCTTGGCCTGATAGTAACTTCTTGGCAACGTGTTTTCATCTGGAAGCATGTCCTGAACTACCTCAAGTAGTGAACTGAAGCTTTTGTCACTCCACCCATATCTGGCCTTGACATTAACCAGATTTAACACCGCTGACAATAGTGTCAATGACTCTTTACACCCCAAATACAACGGCTTCTTCGAATCACTTTCCAATGTATCATACATAGGGGCATGTGCTTGCTGAAAAGACTCATGTCCCATATCACGAATCATATCCTCCAATCGATCTCCGAAGTCAACATCAACTGGTTCAGTTTGTGAGACCCTCTGCGTGTCTGTCAATTCACCATGCCATATCCAAGTGGTATAAGTCTTCTTAACCCCATCGCACAGAAGATGCTCTCATATGTCATCCAGTTCTTGCCATCTTCCATTCAAGCAATTGATACACGAACAGAAATATTTTCCATCCCCATCCGGTCGACTTCTTTCCAAGGCAAATTGCAAGAAATGTTCAACGCCTTCCTCATACTCAACCGTGATGCGACTTGCATTCATCCAATTTCGATCCATCTAATTAATAACTCTGTGATACTCACAAAGTTATTCAATGCATGAAAACCTCCCTTTTTTCATTCAAGGTGTGGCCCTATCCCATTCAGAAAGACTTATTTTTATAGTATATTCATATGTATAGGTTGCGTTTCTTATCTTAAATTTGACGAAATTTCGGTAGCATTTCGCTTTGGTCTCCGAGTACACGACATGAAAGCAGTGACATGAGTTCCACCACAGTCAAGTATGCACCCAGAAAACAAAGTGAAATGCATTGTACTGAAATTTCCTCAAATTTAAGAAAAGAAATGCAACCTATACATATGAATATACTGTAAAAAATTGAGTCTTCCCAAACTGTCCAAATGGACAATTCAAGAATCATTACAATGATTAATCCAAACTGTCCGGAAGAATCATTGTAATGAATCTCAAATGGGAAACTAAGGTTCACTCATCATGAACATTAATTGTATACAATAGGCAACATTCAAACTTGACATACAAAATATTTTAAAACCAGACATATGTAAGACAAATTCTACAGCACAAGTATGAAACATATTTGCACCTGTTACGATGATCTGTGTCAAATGTCCAACAATGAAGGTGGTGACGGCGAGGCAAACGAGAAAAGGGTTCCCTCTACTACAACCTACAATAAAACATAGAACATTAGACTATATACCTGATTTTTAACAAAACCTGATTTTTCTTTAAACTCAACACATTGGTAAACTCAATACACAACAGCACTCCCTCAGTCATACACCAAAAATATGAAGGATGTTTGTACCCGTGATAATGATCGGTGTGAAATCTCTAACACAAAAGGTTGTGACTACGAGCCAAAGGGGAAAAGGCAAAAGGGCCTACAGCCTACAATGAACATACAACATGATGGTGTTAAATATATATGATCTTTACAGTTTAATGGATTCAAATAGTTTCTACATGAACAATATGCTTCTTGTGAATGTATTAAGGTTTGCTTTGTATATTTGTAGGACACAATTAGGGCTGGTGTGAGTCTTGGCCAACACCAATAAGTTCCAAACAAACATATTCATCTAGTAGATAAAGTCCCAACTAAAGATCATTGATTCAGTGTTCACCTGAGATTGCAGAGACTAAAGCGGAAACTGTGGTTAGTTTGGGGTGGAAGGAGAATGTACGAAGAGAGAGTGCATGAGAGAGATGTGGTCCTGTGAGAAAGTTTATGCATGTTAAAATTAATGGCAGTATTCATTCATGCAAGTTTGCTGGAAATGGAAAAGAAAAAACTTCGCAGAAAGTAAGCGAGAAACTAATTAATACACCATGCCTTGCAAATTGCAATGACCTTAACACCACAAACTTATATATACAAAACCAACTCTTAGCTAAAATGAACTATCATCTTTATTCAAATTGTGCATTAACAACTTCAGATTTTGGTTTAGTTGTGGTTAATATAAACCAAGAATGTTATTTGGGCTTATATGTGCAACATTACAAGGATAAGAAGCAATGAATATAATAAGCAATCAAGCTTCACTAATTGACCATTGTTTCTAATTGGGCTTATATGTGCAACATTACAAGGATTGGAGCCATTCTTGTGTCTTTGCTTTCTTTCACTCTTATGTGTTTGCTTTCTCTCTTGGAGCCATTATTCATAGGCATTGTAGAGAATGTTATTTGGGCTAGCTTATATGTGCAACATTACAAGGATAGGAAGCAATGTAATTAGACCTTAAGTATTTATTCTAGATATGCACCAAGCAACTACCATTCAACCTAGATATGCACTAATCCAAATAAATCAAATGAGGGCACAAATCAGATTATCACACCAACACTTAATGTTCTAATGTTCAAACAACATATACGTATTACCCATTTTATCAACAACTCTAGTGCCTAACAAAAGTCACGTCCAGCCAATATCACATTCAACCTCTTCGTCACACACAAAAATGCTAATGAACAATCATACCTAACTTGCGACAACAATAGCATTGGAAGTTCATGATGTTAGTTGATACCAACCAGGGATGGAGACGCCTGGTTTGCTTCAACTGCGACCTAGAGCATCCGAGATCGAGGTTAGGGATGAGGGACCGAGACCGGTAGTGAGAGCGTGGTTTGCTTCAACTCTAAAAGATGGTCACATTGAGGTTGCGAGCGTAAAAACTGAGGTTAGGGATGCAAAATGGCCAGTGAGTATGAGAGTTGAGGTCAGGAATGAGGGAAAAGAGAAGAGCGTGCGACAGTGGTGGCATTTGATTTAAGGGCATATGTGTTTATAATAACAAAAACAACATCGGTTTTCATTTAAAAACCGATGTTAACCAGCCAACCTTAACATCGATTTTCTTAAAAAACTTGAAAATCGATGTTAACTAATCCACATTAACATCGGTTTTCTTAAAAAACTTGAAAACCGATGTTAACTAGTCCATATTAACATTAGTTTTCTTAAAAAAAACTTGAAAATTGATGTTAACTAATCCACATTAACATCGGTTTTCTTAAAAAACTTGAAAACTGATGTTAATATGGACTAGTTAAATAACATTGATTTTCAAGTTTTTTAAGAAAACTGATGTTAAATAAGTCCATTTATTTACAAATTTGCCACTGCGTTTTCATTAACATCGATTTTTCCAATAACCGATGTTAAACTAATGATGTTAAAACCTATTTTTTTAGTAGTGATTGCTTAAATTGACATTTGCATAAGTTTATTGTCTTTCAAATTAATTTATGATATGATACACTGTAGGGTGGAGTCTGCTCATTGGACCGTAAAGCGGCTACTGTAGAATAGTATTGGAGACTTATGCACTGTTTGGGATGCCATGAACAATATGATCACCTTGCAACATACTGACATCAAGGCATCTTTGGAGAAAAGCACACATGTGGTAGGCCATGTTTTTAAAGTAACTTTATACAAGAGACTTGTTTACATCATGTCCAGGTACGCGTTAAACCAAATTATTGCTGAGTATGAGTGAGTCCATTATGCAGGAAAAAATCCTTCTCGTTGTGGATGTGTTATGAGAACAACCCATGGTTTGCCTTGTTCATGTGAGTATGTGGTTGGGAGCATTCCAATTAACACCGTTCATATGTTTTGGATTAAACTTTTCAGATGAAGGTATGCATGAATCTGAAGTAACCATAACTAAAGAGATGGAAGCCATATCCAACCGTTTTGAAAAGCTTGATTTGTGTGGAAAAATGACACTAAAGAGTAAGCTTAAAGAAATTGCGTACCCTGATTTAAATTCCATGTGCCCTCCCCCTGATATGGTAAAAACTAAAGGTGCTCCAAAGAAGAACATGACGAAGCACGAAAGGTTAATGAGAAGAGACTCGTCTTACTTTAAGTATGTAGACGAGTTACATTCAGTGCAAAATAGTTGCTCCACTGTAAAACAGTCCATTTCATCATCCGATGTTGTGATGCAATAGGGGATGGTTCCAATGCTAGATCAATTTCATCCATTTATGCAGAAGTTTATCTTGAATATCACCGATGTCAAAGCTGAAGGTAACTGTGGATATCGTGTAATTGCCGCATTATTAGGTTATGGTGAAGAATCTTGGTCTTTGGTACACAATCATTTGCTCAAAGAACTTGCAGAATGGACTGATGGATATATAGCCTTGTTCGGTGGGATACATAGATTTGAAACATTAAAGCGGTCCCTATTGGTTGATGGATTGTCGAAGGTAAAACATCGTTGGGTTTAATGATCATATGGCTTTACTAATAAACCAATATACATTAATGGGTTTCATTAACTGTTTATTTACAGGTTACTATCGATAAGTGGATTGATATTACGAATATGGGTCATGTAATTGCATCAAGATATAACGTCATTGTAGTCTCTCTTTCACTTCAGCAAAGTATGACGTTCTTCCCTCTAAGAAGCCAACCTCCTAGAGATCCCCAAGTTCATCGCATTCTGTGCATTGGTCATGTTTTTCGTAACCACTTTGTTCAGGTATGACATTATTTGCTTTATTTTATGGAACTAGATAAATTTGTCAAACTCATTATTTGTGTGATTTTATTGTATGGAACAGGTTTTCTTAACAGACAATTGTCCTTTTCCATTGACCGCGTTCTTGTGGGATACTCACCGTACCAACAAAGCACAACACTAGCCCACTCATGACATTGGCAGAATTCAAATGTATACTAAATGTATGAAGATGCGCACTCAATATGTTGACTTAGGAGATGAGTAGAAATATTTGAACAATGAATAAAGTGTTTAATTGCATAATTGTATGAATATATAATTATAAATAAGGAAGTAAGATTGTCTAACATGACAAAACATAAAACAATAAAGTGGTTTCTAGTAAATAAATGAGTGATGGGCTACTCAAAGTCGCCTCCATTGTGCATCTCTTGGTCGTCTTCCTCGAGTATAGACAATGCCGTAGTCCCTGACACTACGACATTGTCTAATTTTGTAGTACAGGATTAACCTAAGTCGACTTAGAGACACTATCAATATGGTTCCAACTTCAATTCACTAATAAACAATAGGGGATTTTCGTCGAACAGTTTGCATATGATAAGTGAAAATTGCAAAAAATGTATAAACTAATGCGAATTGATAAGAGTTAATGTAAAACAGATTAAAGAGCATCAATCCAATTCACCAAACCAAGTAATGGCAATTATCATAGTTCTCAGATAATGATTTTGTTATGAAAGTTCATTCAATTTCATTAGAAGCAGTTCAATCGAATTAACTCCTAAATTAATTGAAATCACAAACCTAATTGAAATATCATCCAACTAATCTGTGATTAAAATTTGAAATTAGGAAATGAATCCATAACATAATCCGCTCTCAATCCTAAACACATTCATAATCATGAAAATTGAAAGAGGATTGAAGAAGAGAGTGAACATTCACACAGAATTTGAAATACCAAACCAAAACTCAAATTCCCCTTTGCTTGGATTGGATCCTTGGATTGATTGATTGCTTAGGCTCCCATGATCCCATGATCATCATCAATGAAAGCCCCATGAAATTGGTGCACAAAAATGGAAGAACAGAAAACGAAAATGAAGAACAAGGAAGAACAATGAAGAACAGTTGAGAGAAAATACGAGAAAGGATTTTAATTCTGAAAACTTAAAAAGAACAATGTAAAATCTGTTTTTGTTAAAATATGTAGTGTAATGTTCACTTTCTAATTTCACTAACATATAGTGACTAAGTCAGAAGGAAAGAATGGACTATGAATAGGTCCATCTATTCTAATTAATTATGTTATTTACACCAATAAAAATCCAACTCGCAGCCCAAAACTCAAGTGCAGCGATTCTGACTTCAAAGCCTAAAATGACCCTCCAAATGATAGAATTGGTGATACAATCCTAAAACCAAGGCAAGTGAAGGAAGACTTGGAATTACACATGGAAGCACTTCCTTTGGTGATTAAAGGGCCAATGACAAGGGCTAGGGCTCAAACATTCCAAGATCATATACAATCCAGCTTATATCTCTTGGAGAATCATGTAGAAGGCTACAAAATATTGAGCTTATCTGTTATAATCGATTACGAGTAGCCTGTAATCGATTAAATACTTTGTATAAATGTTAGATTTGTAAATAGCTCTGCTGTAATCGATTATTCCATCTTGTAATCGATTACATGGAAGTGTGAGTTCCTGTGATAATCGATTATTCTGTCTTGTAATCGATTACAGGGAAGTGGGAGTTCTTGTGATAATCGATTATTTGGTGAAATAATCGATTACTTTGTTCAAGAATCAACTTCCAAGCCTGATATGAACAAATAATCGATTACCAAGATCTAGTAATCGATTATTTGATTCAAAATAATCTATTACCAATACGAAATAATTGATTAAAGTCGTTCCTGCTGCAGAGGCGCTATTTTTAGTTTTAAAAGGCTGTTTGGAAAGCTTGTCTTAGAAGCTACATTTTGATTTCATTTAGGATGCATTTACATTTCATTTAGCTTGTAGTTTCGTGATCTATATAAACCACATCACAACAGATTGTAAGGACTTTTGGTGGAATGAAAATTAGATTGCACTTTGTGTGTGAGAGGTTGAGAGTTATTCTCCCTTGTTCTTAGTGAAGAACTTCTTGTTTCTTATCAATAGCTTCTGAGCTATTATGGTGATTCTTGCAAGACTTATTGGAATTCCTATTCCATGGTGTCAATCCAAATCCACTTCTATTCTTCTTCCATTATTCCAATTCTTACATCACAAAAACCTAAAAACTGTCCTAAAACAGAGCATTTCATACTCTGTTTTTCTTTCCATTGAAGAATTGATTCAAGTGCAAGGAAGATCGGGGCAAAAAGGACTTGATTTAGTTCAGGAGTCCATCAATTGGCCTCGGCTTATCTCTGACAAACTTTTAGATCCTTTTGTTATCTTTCCAAGGACTACTCATATGCTCCATTCAGAGTTCTGTAGAGCTCTGTAGGTCCTGTACAAGGAAGATAGGTCAAGTGAGCATAAAATTCGAAAATAAGCAACAATTAGCAATTAAGCTCATTTGCTTGCCTAAGGCAAAAACTAAATTAAAATGACAAAATAGAAGTCCAAGAGAAGTCAAAATAAGCTAAGAAGAATTGAAAAATATTTAATTAAAAATGCCCAATCAGTTGGAAAAGTTTGATTCACAAGCATACTAACCAATCAAGTCCAATTCTAACAAAAGCATACTATAACGGGTTGAACAAGTTTGATTCACAAGCATAGTCATCTTACGAGTACAATTCAATATGTGCATCCTATAACGGGTTGGACAAGTTTGATTCACAAGCATACTCACCAATCAAGTCCAATTCTAACAAAAGCATCTTATAACGGGTTGAACAAGTTTCATTCGCAAGCATACTCACCAATCAAGTCCAATTCTAACAAAAAGCATCGTATAAAGGGTTCAACAAGTTCGATTGAAAAGCATAGTCATCTTACGAGTATCATTCTAACCGAAAGCATCCTATAAAGGGTTCAACAAGTTTGATTCACAAGCATAGTCATCTTACGAGTACAATTCAACCAAAAGCATCCTATAATGGGTGATGAGTCACTATTTATCACTAATTACTCATCTTTTTGTACTCATTTTAATCCCTAACTTGTGCTTAATTGTTTATATTTTGCATTGTTTCTCATTTAAGATTTAATTAGACCAATAATTCGGATTTTAATTAATTTGGATTATTTTAAGTTTAATTATTCTAATTTTTATTTACAGGGCAGTTTAATAATTA
>PYAF01000011.1:24383-34796 GCA_007407185.1 Glycine tomentella
TTGTTTTTAATCATTGCAATTAATTATTATTTCTGTTTAATTTTATATATTCTGCCAAATTCCTTCAAAAACCCCCCAACACGTTTTCAATCCCTTAAACATCGACAATTGATCCTTGAGAGACGACCTAGGAGTCACTTTCCTAGTACTACATTTAAAATCAAATTAAATTTGGTTGCGTACGACCGCGATCAATGGGTTGAACAAGTTTGATTCACAAGCATAGTAATCTTACGAGTACAATTCAACCAAAAGCATCCTATAACGGGTTGAACATGTTTGATTCACAAGCATACTCACCAATCAAGTCCAATTCTAACAAAAGCATCCTATAATGGGTTGAACAAGTTTGATTCACAAGCATATTCAGCAATCAAGTCCAATTCTAACCAAAAGCATCCTATAAAGGGTTCAACAAGTTTGATTCACAAGCATAGTCATCTTACGAGTACAATTCAACCAAAAGCATCCTATAACGGGTTGAACAAGTTTGATTCACAAGCATACTCACCAATCAAGTCCAATTCTTACAAAAGCATCCTATAACAGGTTGAACAACTTTGATTCACATACATAGTCATCTTACGAGTATCATTATCCCAAAAGCATCCTATAACGGGTTGGTGATCAGCGATGTCGTATCACTTCAAAACAGTTAAACGATGCTAATTCTGTAGCGCAGGATTAACCTAGGTCGACTCAGAGACACTACCAATATGGTTCCAACTTGAATTCACTAATAAACAATAGGGATTTTTGTCGAACAGTTTGCATGCGATAAGTGAGAATTGCAGAAAACGTATAAACTAATGCGAATTGATAAGAGGTAATGTAAAACAGATTAAAGAGCATCAATCCAATTCACCAAACCAAGCAATGGTAATTATCATAGTTCTCAGATAATGATTCTGTTATGAAAGTTCATTCAATTTCATTAGAAGCAGTTCAATCGAATTAACTCCTAAATTAATTGAAATCACAAACCTAATTGAAATATAATCCAACTAATCTGTGACTAAAATTTGAAATCAGGAAATGAATCCATAACCTAATCCGCTCTCAATCGTATACACATTCATAATCATGAAAATTGAAAGAGGATTGAAGCAGAAAGTGAACATTCACACAGAATTTGAAATACAAAATCAAAACTCAAATTCCCCTTTACTTGGACTGGATCCTTGGATTGATTAATTGTTTAGCCTCCCATGATCATCATCAATGAAAGCCCCATGAAATTGGTGCACAAAAATGGAAGAACAGAAAATGAAAATGAAGAACAGGGAAGAACAATGAAGAACAGTTGAAAGAAAATAAGAGAAAGGATTTTAATTCTGAAAACTAAAAAAGAACAATGTAAAATCTGTTTTTGCTAAAATATGTAGTGTAATGTTCACATTCTAATTTCACTAGCATATAGTGACTAAGTCAGAAGGAAAGAATGGACCATGAATAGGCCCATCTATTCTAATTAATTATGCTATTTACACCAATAAAAATCCAACTTGCAGCCCAAAATTCAAGTGCAGTGATTCTGATTTGAAAGCCTAAAATGACCCTCCAAATGATAGAATTGGCCTCGGCTTATCTCTGACAAACTTTTAGATCTTTTTGATATATTTCCAAGGACTACTCATATGTTCCATTCAGAGTTCTGTAGAGCTCTATAGGTCTTGTACAAGGAAGATAGGTCAAGTGAGCATAAAATCCGAAAATAAGCAACAATTAGCAATTAAGCTCACTTCCTTGCCTAAGTCAAAAACTAAATTAAAATGACAAAATATAAGTCCAAGAGAAGTCAAAATAAGCTAAGAAGAATCGAAAAATATTTAATTAGAAACGCCCAATCAGTTAGACAAGTTTGATTCACAAGCGTAGTCATCTTACGAGTACAATTCAATATGTGCATCCTATAACGGGTTGGACAAGTTTGATTCACAAGCATACTCACCAATCAAGTCCAATTCTAACAAAAGCATCCTATAACTGGTTGAACAAGTTTCATTCCCAAGCATACTTACCAATCAAGTCCAATTCTAACCAAAAGCATCGTATAAAGGGTTCAACAAGTTTGATTGACAAGCATAGTCATCTTACGAGTACAATTCTAACCAAAAGCATCCTATAAAGGGTTCAACAAGTTTGTTTCACAAGCATAGTCATCTTACAAGTACAATTCAACCAAAAGCATCCTATAACGGGTTGAACAAGTTTGATTCACAAGCATACTCACCAATCAAGTCCAATTCTAACAAAAGCCTCCTATAATGGGTTGAACAAGTTTGATTCACAAGCATACTTAGCAATCAAGTCCAATTCTAACCAAAACCATCCTATAAAGGGTTCAACAAGTTTGATTCATAAGCATACTCACCAATCAAGTCCAACTCTAACAAAAGCATCCTATAATGGGTTGAAAAAGTTTCAATCACAAGCATACTCACCAATCAAGTCCAATTCTAACAAAGGCATCCTATAACGGGTTGAACAACTTTGATTCACATACATAGTCATCTTACAAGTATCATTATCCCAAAAGCATCCTATAACGGGTTGGACAAGTTTGATTCACAAGCATACTCACCAATCAAGTCCAATTCTAACAAAAGCATCCTATAAAGGTTTGAACAAGTTTGATTCACAAGCATACTCACCAATCAAGTCCAATTCTAACCAAAAGCATCCTATAAAGGGTTCAACAAGTTTGATCCACAAGCATAACTCACCAATCAAGTCCAATTTTAACCAAAACCATCCTATAACAAGTTGAACAAGTTTGATTTCACAAGCATACTTACCAATCATGTTCCTAATTATCTAAAAAGCATATTTTAAAAAAAAAAACCATACGGATTGGCCCAATCCGTAGGGGATATAAGGATTAGGTAAACCAAATCTAGTTAAAATATTATTGAAATAAGTGTGAATCAACAATCCAAGCATTGATCAGCTTAACCAATTAATAACGAGGCATGTTTAGCACTAACGAATAGCGACAATATATTGTTGTTACTGTATATTTATGTCATTCTAGTTATTTACTCATGACTTGTTAGCTGTATGATACTATTATTTCTTACTATATTAAGATTTCCCTTTTTTATATTTTGATTTTCCATGCAAGTATTTGTTTATCAGGGATCTCTCTTTGCAACTAACACACATCTATTACTAAAATGTATTTTCCAGTAAAGAAATTTTTGCAAAGAAAAGTCACATAACATCGTTACATTAATGCATATGTAATACATCACAACAACATAATTTCTACATTGATGATGCCATTAAGGTAGATCACAATTTCAAACATAGAGAAATACATTGTAGGCTAGCTGATATAGTACATCAGATGCAATATGGAAATGCCTACTTATTTAAGGACACACTAACAAATAAAGACTTAAGTAACCTATTTGGAAAACCAGAGAAGGTGGCCCTCAGGGAAGATGTGACACACTGGAGCAGTTCCAGGCTTAGTTTTAAGCACTTGTAAAAACACATGGTTTGGATCCCATTCTGATGTGTCTTTGTGGCATACAGCTGCAGCTTTAACTTTAGTTCCATCTTCTCCCTCCAAAGGCATAAAATGAGCAGTAGTATTTGATATTTCATGACACATAAACACAACATATGGGTAATCCATAGGATGACAAACAATGACCTTATCTTTATCTTCTGCTAACAACTTTACTCCATCTTTCACTGAGAATTTTTGGGACTTACTTTCCTTTTCAGCTTCTGTAGAAACAACACGGGCATTCTTCCCAAGCTTAGAAGTGACAAAATCTACCATGGACTCTAATGAAGTTGCACAATATCTTTCTTCTCCAGTTATTGCAGGCACTTCACACATACTAATGGTTTCCTCTAGAATTTTAACATTCTCTGGCTCTAGGTTCAAAGAAAGCATCTCAACTATTTCTTTTATCTTTGCTGATGACAATGGTATACGTTGTGCAATTTGGCAAGGCAACAATGGGGTTACATTTTCTCTTTTCTTGAAGTGAACATCCAATTTTGTGCCGGGCCTTAATCCTTCTTCAGAGAAAACTAGGTCTGCTTTTGGGTTGTCATGTTGATGACCATTAGCAATAAGGATCATTTCATCTTCTTGTGAAAGACTTCCTTTTGCAAAATAGGTTTTCTTAACACCATACCACAGAGGTTGATCTTCTGATTGGGTTTTCTTAACACCATAAAAAATAGGATTTTGATCTTTTGATTGGGTTTTCTTAGCACCGTAAAAAACAGGATTTTGATCTTCTGATTGGGTTTTCTTAGCACCGTAAAAAAAAGGTGCTAGTTGGGTTTTCTTAGCACGATGCCCAAAAAAAGGTAGATCATCTGATTGGATTTTCTTAGCACCGTACCAAAGAGGAGGTTGATCTTCTGATTGGGTTTTCTTAGCACCGTACCAAAGAGGAGGTTGATCCTCTGATTGGGTTTTCTTAGCACCGTAAAAAAAAGGTTCTGGTTGGGTTTTCTTAGCACGGTGCCCAAAAAAAGGTAGATCATCTGATTGGATTTTCTTAGCACCGTACCAAAGAGGAGGTTGATCTTCTGATTGGGTTTTCTTAGCACCGTACCAAAGAGGAGGTTGATCCTCTAATTGGGTTTTCTTAGCACCTGTACGCAAAAAAAGGTAAATCTTCTGATTGAGTTTTCTTAGTATCATAACAAAGAGGAAGTTGATTTTTTGATTGGGTTTTCTTAGCATCGTACCAAAGAGGAAGTTCATATTCTGATTGAATTTTCTTAACATCGTACCAAAGAGATAATTGATCTTGTAATTGAGTTTTCTTAACACGATACCAACTTGGACGAAAAGAACCTAATTTTATCAATTTTGAAAATTAAGGAACTATATTGAATCCTTTATTAAAAGTGGGATGAAGTTAAACAAAATAAATAGTGAAACCAAATACGTAATTAAGCCTATGTTTGAAAAAAAATAGAAATTTTTTAAATTATATAAAATTGTTTGATATAAGGATAAATTTATTTGATGTGATGTATGGACTACACTTTCTCCAAGTAGTGTTGAAAAGTTACCATTAAATTAAGGTATATTTGATCTATAGGAGATAATGGGTTCAAGGGAAACTTTTAGTTTCCATAAAATCTAATGTTGGAAAAAAAAATTCATGTTTGATTTATTTTTAAAAACATGCCTTTAGTCCCTCAAGTATCACAATTATGTAGTTTTAGTTTCATGGATTTTAATTGTGTCAATTGGTTCCTTAAGGTATTGTAAATGTTCCATTTTAGTCTCTCAAATTTCAATTGTGTCAATTGGATCTATTAGGTATTCCAATTGTGCAATTTTCGTCCCAGAAAAATAATTCCAACACATTATTATAAATTATGAGAGACTAAAATCACACAATTGTGATACTTAAGAGACCAAAAGTATAATTAAGACTAAAAGATAACATTAGCATGAAACAATTTTTTTGAGAATGCTTTTCAACTTTGTTTTCCAGGAAATTGTTCCAATAGTGGATATGAGAAATACCTCATTACTCTTTCATTAGATTATTTAAAGTGATAAATAATTAGTTTTTATAAAAATATCAATTACTCGTTTATTCCCATAAAACTTATATAAATATTGGTTTTGGTCTCTGTAATATATGTTTTTTTCTTTATATTTTTTCTTTGAAATAGTGCTTGTATTTTTTTTTGTTTGTCTTTTTTAATATATCTCTTTTATTTTGTTTTAGTCCTATAATATTTTTTATTTTGAAATAATTTATTTTAAAAATATTTTATAGGGACTAAAAGTAAATGGTTTACTTGTTACAAGGACAAGAATGGAAAAATGAATACATTACGAGTTTATAAATATTTTTAGGAATATTTATGATTAACCAAATAAATTTTAATTATTTTTTAGAATCATAGTTCTTAAGATTTATAATTTTTCGATTTGAAAAACTTCTACCAAATATTCCCTTAAACTAATATTTTATGAATTAAGGACCCACAACACAAATATAATTTAATGCATATCCCATAGGTCAGATTATCTTCAAGTTAAATTATTCTAACTTTTTTATGATATTTTTTTACAGTATTTTTCTCCCCGATTTTCTTTATCATTCTATCTATTTATCACACGTTTCTATTTCCTCTTCCCTCTTTCTCTCTCGTGTGTAAAATTGGTGTATAAAAATTTAAGTATACCTCTAGTTATTCTTTTCCTTTTATAAAGTAGGGAGCATTCAGATTATTGGTTCCACGTCACCGATGTCAGTAATTCATAGCCAAAGACTAGTTATGTTCCAACTTTTATTATTATAATAAAGAAAATAACCTTTCATTTCTATAATATTTTAATTTCAGCATAATCCTTAATTGGGCACACAGAATGAAATTCCTTACCTGGGTCGAGCTAGTTAAAATGTTTTGCATACAATTCAATAATATGCATATTAAATTCAGAAAACAAGTGCCCTTAAATTTCTTACTTACCAAGGTTTAGAAAGTCTATGATTGCTTTGGGCATTGGGGTATTTGGAAGCATCCTTTCCCAGTAAACTTCTGGAGGAATGGCAGCATGAGCTGTCATCAGTATCAGCTACATATTCATAAAAATATGCACCACTTCAGTTTCATAATATGGAGAAATGCTGCTTTACAGTTTACAAAATAAAAAAGAGATGAAATAAAAAGTTAAAGCTCACACTGAGTGAGAAAAGCAATGGAAGGCAACGAAACTCCATAGCTGAAGCAAAGTGGTTAGAGATGAGAATGTGATATTGAGACAGAGAAACCAAAGATATATATAGACCTTTTGGAGGAAGGGTGAGATGGCATAATCAGGCATACGTTGCATGTGTAGTAAATTGACTACCGCAAAGAGACCAAAATTTTAATTCATTACAAAATCTACTTTTTTAAATCATACTTAAATTAGATTGTGCAAATTTATTTTATAACTATTCTTTTTCTAATTTATCCAAATTTAAAAATAGTAACGTAAATGATGTGTAAGAAAAACTAAATATCTAATCATGCTTATACACAATCAACATAAGTTAATTAGATTAAATGTGGAAAAATTAAGATCATAAATACCTCCCGCCATTGCTATTCTTGTTTGCTCCAAAGATGATTTACAGTTATCCGTGATCCAAGTAATCTGTAAACAGTTTGAGTCTCCAAAGTAATCTGACTTTTGGCTTAATGATCTTCTATGCTTTCACTATCACTCACTGATGGTGTATTGAGAATTTTAGATAGCAAGCACAGGGACCTTGGTCATAGTGCACATCTCCTTTTATAATCTCTTCTCATCAAAGAGATGGTTTTTGATATGCATAAAACGTGGGCTTAGTTGCTAAAAATAAGGGATAAGATTAACTGATAAGATTAGCAACAACTTAATCTTAAGAAGATAAGGTGAGTGGACCACCTTATGTGTTTTTTGATTTAGTCAATCAAAATAAATCAACATTCTCGCTCCCACGTGGTCCACATATCTTATCATACACTTTAGTGAGAAATAAAATACATGAATCATGGCGATAGTTCCTCTAATATATACGCGAGTAGTACCTTCCATGTATTACATTGCATTATATTTCTCAAGCTCATACAACTTAATGAATAAACCCAATGTTAATTCTAGGTCCAAACTTAATTAATGTTTTTCAGAATAAATAACTATAGATGCGCGCATAAACTGAATGAAAAACATCACAATGGAGTTTCTTAATATCATTCTTACAATGAAAATCACATAGGGGAACCAAGTCCCATCTTTTCCACATGATCCTTAAATTTGAATGGTGGCATGCCCTTAATTAAAGGATCGACAGTCATTAATTCAGTGCTAATGTGTTCAATAACCACTGTATTATCTTTAGAACATTCTCTTATGGCTAGATACTTAATGTTGATGTCCTTGCTTCGACTACAACTTTGTTATTCTTAGCCATAAAAAACAGCAGCTGAATTATCATAGTATATCTTCAATAATTTGGAAATGAAATCCATAACTCTAAGTCCAAAAATGAAACTCCTTATCTATACACCATGTAAGGTAGCCTCAAAACAAGCAACGAACTCAACCTCTATAATGGAAGTAGCAGTCAATTAAGATCTGTCTGATACTTCTCCAAGACACAGCTCCACTAGCTAGCATATCCCAAATTCGATTTTCTCGAATCAACACAGCTAGTGTAGTCTGAATCTGAGTAGTCAATCACTTCCAAATTTTTAGTCTGTCTTTGCATAAGCATATAATCCTTAGTTTTCTAAAGGTATCTTATCACTTTCTTTGCAACATTCCAGTGGTCTAAACCTGGGTTACTTTGATATCTCCTTAACACTCCAACCGCAAAAGCAATATCAGGTCTTATGTAGACCTAAGCATACATAAGGCTTCCAACAGCTGGAGCAGGAATGTTCTTCATTTGTTTCCGCACAAGATCATTTTTCGGGCATTGGCTAAAATTAAACCCGTCACCCTTCATAATGGGAGCTACACTTGTTGAACAATTACTCGTTCTAAATCTTTCCAAAACTTTGTTAATATAGGTTTCTTGAGACAAACAATGAACACCTTTTACTCTGTTTCTTGATGCCAATAACGTAAGAGGCATCACCTATATCCATTATATCAAAGTTCTTAGAGAGAAATTGTTTCACCTTATATAGCAAACCCTTATCATTGGTTGCAAGTAAAATATCATCCACATATAAAATAAGGAAACAAATTTTGTTTCCATTGACCTTCTGGTATATACAATGATTCATAACATTTTCTACGAAACCAAATGAAGAAATAGTGTCATAAAATTTTGAGTACCACTAACATGAGGCTTGTTTCATATATAGATTTCTTAAGCTTGCATACCAATTGCTCACCCTTAGTAGAGGAGAATCCTTCAGGTTATTTCATATAAACCTCTTCCTCAATGTATCCATTGAGAAAATCCGTTTTCACATTCATTTGTTGCAACTCTAAGTCAAAATGTGCAACTAGTGCCAAAATGATGCGAAGAGAATCTTACTTAGATACATAAGAGAATGTCTCATTGTAGTTGATTCCTTCCTTCTGATTAAATATTTTGGTTACGAGTCTTGCTTTATATCTCTCAATGTTGCTTAAATGAGTCTTTCTTCGAAAAACTCATTTACATCCAATGACTTTTGCACCATCAAGCAACTGAACAAGATCTTAGACTCCATTCGATGCCATAAAATTCATCTCATCTTTCATAGGATCATACCACAAGTTTGATTCTTTAGAACTCATGGCTCATGAAAATGTTTCAGGATCATTTTCAGCTCCAATAGTATAGTCAGATTCCTGTAGATACACAACAAAGTCACTCGGTATCGCTGATTTATTTATTCTAGTAGATCTCCTTAATGTTGTTTCATTATCCTCTTGAGGAACTTGTTGTTCAATTGGTTGATCAACAGTTTCTTCTTGCTCCTCATGAACAACTTGAACAACTAGATTATCAATAGATTGTGGATCTTAAATGATAGGTTGCACAACACCCGGTTGAGCTGGAAGGGTATTGTTAATAACAACCAATCTAAGATTTGAAGTGGATGGTTGAGTAACTGAATGATCTTTCTCAGAAACAAAATCTCTGAATTGATCACTCCCACTAATCAAGTCATTCTCAAGAAATTCAATATTTCTTGATTCCACAATCCTTGTACTATGAAATTGACAGTAAAAATTGTATCCCTTAGACCTTTCAACATATTCAATGAAGTATCCACTAATGGTCCTTGGGCCAAGCTTCTTTTCTTGTGGGTTATAGATTCTCACTTCAGACGGGCATCTCCAAACGTGTACTTATCGCAAACTCGATTTCCAACTCTTAAATTACTCAAATGCTGTCTTTGGGACAACCTTAATTGGAACTTGATTCAATATGTACACTGCCGTCTTTAGTGCTTCAGTCCACAATGACTTAGGAAGCTTGGAATTACTAAGCATACTTTGCACCATTTCCATTAGGGTTCAGTTTCTTGTTTTTGCCACACCTTTCTAATCCGAAGAACCAGGCATAATGTACTGGGCAACAATCCCATGCTCTTGAAGAAACTTCACAAATAGATCAGGTGCTTGTCCATTCTCCATGTATCTACCATAATATTCACCACCTCTGTCATATTTCACGAACTTAATTTGATTTCCACATTGTTTCTCCACTTCGGCCTTAAAAACTTTAAAGGCATCTAATGCTTCATCTTTAGAACGAAGTAAGTAGAGATGCATATATCGTGAATAATCGTCTATGAAGGTGATAAATAATTTCATACTACTTGCATCCATGTTTGGACAACAAATATCTGTATGTATGATTTCTAAATGAGTCTTTCTTATTATCCTTCCTTTCAGTCATCATAAGATAACTCTCTCCTTGTTCCAACTTCAACCTC
>PYAF01000011.1:47918-61839 GCA_007407185.1 Glycine tomentella
TATCCATCGGAATCATGTAGATATTGATAGATGGTGATATCCATCGGAATCATATCAGTATTGATAGATGGAGATAACCATCGGAGTCATATCAATGTTGATAGATAAGATAACTATCGGAGTCACATAGATCAGTGATAGATGGTAATAACTATCGGAATCACATAGATCAGTGATAGATGGTGTTAATTATCGGAATTACTTGATATTGACATATGGGTGTTCTTTGACTGCATATCTGCTGATTGAATGAGTTATGGATGTTGACCTGGATGATTTTCTTTGGCTGTGTATCTGTTATCAGTGAACCAAGGGAAGGAAATACCTTCAAGGGCCCTGAGTTTACTGAGATTTTATATCTCACCCCTTGTGTGGGGCTATGTTTTGCAGGTGATTCTTCTAGAGTAGCAGAGAGATCCCAAGGCAAGAAGCCTGTGCAGGATTAGCTGCTGATGGACACACTAGGATAGAGGACTTGAGCATGTTGCTCATATGTTCTGGTTTTGTTTTGGTTATGTACTTTGATGTACCCTGATGGGATATTTGTACAGTTTTGTACTGTACAGTGGAACTTTGATGTATATTCACCATATTATGATGTACAGTGTTATGATAGTGACTTTGATGATGTCACTTCTAGTTTATGCTTCCAAACTGCTTAAACTCTGATTGATTATCTATTTGATTTTGGTGTATGTTTGGTAATGACCCTGATTAGAGAATTGGGGCGTTACAAAGTGTAGCCTCAAATCGCGTGACTCATCATCGCGGTTTGAAACAGGTACCCGTTCCACTATTCTCTGTAGTTTCTGTTCCAACTGTGTTATTCGTTGCATCTCAGCACGCCTCCATTCTTCATTACGTTCCTCCATTTGATGTGTTATGCTCTGAATATCCTCCTGTCTCTGAAGAGTCTGTCTTCTCTCCATACTTTCAATCCGACTCAGAATTGAATTGAGAGCATTGTTGATGAATTGCCCTCCCAACTCCTCCTCCTGCACCATCCTTCTCGGTGGAATATCCCTCCGTTGATCAGTCTGGGCTGGAGAAGAAGTTGCGTCGGAGACAGCTTCTGTGATATGCACTTCTTCTCTCTGCACCACGTTTCGATTCTCCGGTATGAGTATTTCTCGGTTCGGCATCTCGGAACGTGATACAGATTGGCTGTTTCTCGTATTCATCATTGCTGAAGCGTGGGACTCGAATTTTATCGTCCCCACAGACGGCGCCAATGTTCTGTTTACTTCCAGAACACAAATGTACTGCAGTGTTTGCTTTATGATCAATTCTAACTCTGCAACTTCTAAGATATCAATGGCGGATGATACCTCGAAGTAGAAGATCACACAGAAATACACCAAATGACGTGGGGTGTGTGCTCTGTGTAATTGAAAGAGAGAGAGAGTCAGAATCTGTGTGTACCTTTTTAGCTGCAAATATCGAGTATTTATAAACACATTACCTTGCAGTTACCACACGAACTGCTTCCGAGATTTCCGGCCTCAATCCACACGTCTCTAACTGCCGTTGTGGACTAAGTCATACCCACGTTCAATTCCAGAAATTGAACGCATGATTCTTTAACAATAATTGGGCCTGCAATTTGGCCCAGACTATTATTTCCATAACAATTTTCAATACCGAAATTCATGTTTTAATTTACAGAAAGCTTAGAAATTCAATTTCCATATGATTCCAAGGCTCCTTAATAATTAAAACGTTCAAATAAAATACTCATATTTCAATGAAACAATATTTCACATGTATGAGTGTCAAACAAAAGCAAGACAGAGACAATAACGGGCTCTGATACCAAATGTGAGAAAAACTAAATAATCTTATCATGCTTATACACAATCAACATAAGCAATTAGATTAAATGCGGAAAAATTAAGATCATAAATACCTCCCGCCATTGCTATTCTTGTTTGCTCCAAAGATGATTTACAATTATCTGTGATCCAAGTAATCTGTAAACAGTTTGAGTCTCCAGAGTAATCTGACTTTTGGCTTAATGATCTTCTATGCTTTCACTATCACTCACTAATGGTGTATTGAGAATTTCAGATAGCAAGCATAGGGACCTTGGCCATAGTGCACATCTCCTTTTATAATCTCTTCCCATCAAAGAGATTGTTTTTGATATGCATAAAACGTGGGCTTAGTTGCTAAAAATAAGGGATAAGATTAACTGATAAAATTAGCAACAACTTAATTTAAGAAGATAAGATGAGTGGACCACCTTATGTGTTTTTTGATTTAGTCAATCAAAATAAACCAACATGATGTATATTTATTAAAAGGATCGGACACTCCTTAATTTTTAAGATATATTTAACCTTATTTTTGTTTTTATAATAAGAAATCAAAATAATTTAATCCAACTTTTTTTTGTCGAATTGTGCGATGTAAATGATTTTTAGTATAACTTTTTAATGGATGCAATTAAAGTATAAATGAAATATACATTATAATCTAATTACAATACGTCATACGTCATGCATAATAAATTTGTTAAAATTTATAATGATTATCTTGAAAGTCCATATAAATGATAATTTTAGTTAGTTGATAGTATAACTTTTTTATATTGATAATTAGGAATTAAATTCGTAAAAAAAATATAGTAAAATTCAAAAAAAAATATTATATTTTCTTTACACAAATAAAAAAATGATATGATTGGCAAAAAAATCAAATACCATATCTAATAGATAGATTTATATTTAGAGAATATATTAGAACAAATAAAATTATACAAAAACCACTTTTTTTCGCTGAGTAAACAACTTTTCATATACTAAAAAAGTAATATAACTTTACCAATAAATAAAAATAAAAATAGTATATTTTAAATAAAATAAACTTTTGCTTACGTGATTAGTTGTTTTCACTGTTGTCACCGTAAGCAAGGATTAAAAGTCGTAAACCTAGTTTTTTATATTAAAAAAACATTTTCCCCTATTATTATCACTTTTGTTGTTGTGTTATTTATTTCCCTAAACTTTTTCATTAAATTCTTTGATATCTACAGGGGTGGTTGGCTTGTCATATTCAACTTTGATTTAGTTTGGATTTTTACGAAATATCGATGCAAAGCCATCCCAATCAATTAAAATCATCAAGACCATTTACAATAAAAGTTGTTTAAGGTATCAAGTAATTGCACGTGGGTATCCGTCAAATACTAGTTATATTGAAATTATTATATCGTTATATTAAAGGTTTGTAAGTTATCTTTTAAAATTATAAGTATTTAATAAAATTATTTATTGAAATATTTTTATTTTATTTTATGAATAAATATGTTTTGAATGTTGTAATTTAGTTTTTTAATTAATTTTGAACTCTTGTAATTTTTATTTATAAACAAATTATTTTTATTGTATCTTTAGTTTCAACTATTATATATTTTTTTATATTATACATTCTACTATTAATTTTATACTACACCTAAACAAGTTTTAGTAATTTTAGATATATAGTTAATGATTCCTTAAAAAAACAAGAAGATATGTAGTTAATGATAACCGAAATAAAAATTAAAGAAAATATAATAAAGTATATCAAAATTCTTATTCTATCATTTGAATATCTTTTTGGATCGAATACACTTAATTATGACTTACTACGAAAAATATTCAAATCTTAATTTTATATACTGTCAATTAAATATGGATATTAAGACATTTCCTATCCATATTGAATTAAGATATGGATATTAAGACATTTTCGTGATAAGTCATTGGTATGTTCAAAACTTGATCTATATTTAATTGAATACGCATTTGAGCTACTTGATCTATTTAATTGAGAAACAGTATTTGCCTGCATAATTGAATACGCATTTGAGCCACTTGATCTATTTAATTGCATTGCTTGATTAGGAAATCAAAACTTAAACATATATTATTTTAACAATACAAGACTAACTACCATTCCACTTAGAATACTTTTTTCGGGTACATCTCCAGTTATAATTAATATTTATGAGAGTCACTTATAATATATTTGATCCTACGCGTGGAGATAAACGAAATTAATAATATTGCATTCATTATTCTATTTTTAATTGAATACAGATTTATTTTACGTTGTTCTATTGATATTATTTATTATTATTGTATATTCATATTCAAAAGCAAGATATGATTAATAACTCGCCTTACATTAAAAAAATAACCTCGTGGAGAACATGGAGGATTTTCAAAAGTGATTTAATAATAATATGATTATCCCCTAACTTATTAAATATGTACCATTTTTAGAAAAAAAATTTCTTCTTCTTGAGTGAGTCATTTGTCAAACTAAAAATATTTAGAGTATTAAATTATTTTATTTGATTATTTTATTTTCTTAGTATTTTTTCGGTGAATTAGAACATTATTTCGTTTTTTAAAAAGAAATTAGAAAATTACTTCTAACCAATTGTTTTTATATACTTTTAGAACTTTAATACATATTATTTTGGTTTGAGTGGTATTGGATTTAGATCCCTTAAATAAGATTTAAAGGTCAAGTCTTATTAATGAAAAAATATAATTAAAAAAAGATCACTTCACTAAATATAACTAATCAGGTGAATACCTTGGCACCCAGAGACGAGGATGGACGTAGTAAGAGACAAAATGCTTTGGGGAGTTGAAAATAAACATAGATTCGGGGATTCCTGATATAGGTCAACCTTTCGAATTGTTGTTGAATCCACGGGCAGTGGCTTGCTTAAGGGAAATTATCGGAGCTGTAGTGAAAGTGAGTCTTCACGGGACAATTGTCACTACTTATGGACTTGAACGTGAGTGATCTATCTATGACCGGAATGAAGTTTGGGTGAAACTAAGTGAAGGTCTGAACCGACTGATGTTGAAAAATCAGCAGATGAGTTGTGGTTAGGGGTGAAAGGCCACTCGAACACAAAGCTAGCTGGTTTCCTCTATAAAACTTAATCAACAACAAAGTTGATAGATATTCACACTAATGTTAATCTTATGGTGGGAAAAATAACTTTTAGACTTGAAAGTTAGACATTGAATTTACTTTTCCATGCATAGAATATCGTTAACTTTTTTTAATGAAATTTCTAAATCAACAAAATTTGAGTGTATATTTTACATTTAATAAAATAAAGCATCATTGATATTATTTGCTCAGGATTAATGCATGAATTATTACATAGAATGGGTTGTGTGATTTTTTATCAGTTGAAAGTCACCAACCCCTTGGAGTTTTTTTTATTTTATTTTAACAGTACCAACCCCTTGGAGTTGTTGTGTGATATATTTAACAATTAATACGAGCATTTATAATGGATAGTTATTTAAATGAGTTATTTATATTAATTAAACTTGTGGATTGTATAATTTTACATATATTTAAGTATTTTACACAAAAAATTATTATAATATTAAAATTGTCAGAATAAATGTTTAACTTAAATTTACGGGTCCTATAATGCATTAAAATATTATTTATAATATAAATTTGGTTAAGGAATGTTATTAATTTGTATAAGCAAGTGTGTTTGTATAAGTAACTTCATGTCATTTGTTTCAATGAAAAAAAGTTAGTTAATAGGTCTTAGAGCCAAGCAACTCTCATCTAAGCATGAAGATTTTCTAAGATACTTAATCCTAAATTAGTAAGACTATATTTCTTATTACTAAAAAAATTATAATCTCATCTCTAATCACTTCTAATATAATTTACATAATTTACATATTTAAATAAATTATCAAATGTACATTTATAGACAATAAAACCAGTATAATTATATTCGAAGTGATTTTTTTTAGTAATAACAAATATAGTCTTACTAATTTAGGATTAAGTATCTTATAACATTTTTATTGTGGTGCTTAGATGAGAGTTGCTTAACTCTAAGCACTATTAACTAACTTTTTTTCATTGAAACAAATGACATGAAATTACTTATACAAACACCATTTCTTATACAAGTAACATTGTTTAACCAAATTTATATTATATATAATAATTTTTTAAACATTGTAGGACTCATAAAATTAAATTAAACATTTATTTTAACAAGTTTAATATAATAATAATTTTTTATGTGAAATACTTAAATGTATATAAAATTATACAACCCTTCAATCAATTTAATTAATATAAATAATTCATTTAAATAATTATATATTATAGATACTCTTATTAATAGTTAAATATATCACAACAATTCCAAGGGGCTGGTACTGTAAAAAAAAAAACTCCCAGGGATTGGTGAGTAATCACACAACCCTATTCTATGTACTAATATTCATGCATTAATCGTGAGCGAACAATATCGATGATGCTTTATTTTATTAAATGTAAAATATAGACTCAAATATTATTGATTTAGAAATTTCATTAAAAAAAAGTTAATGTTATTCTATGCATAGAAAACGTAAATTCACTGTCTCACTTTCAAGTCTAAAATTTATTTTCCCACCATAAGATTAACATGCATTAGTGTGAATATGTATCAAGTTTGTTGTTGATTAAGTTTTATTGAAGAATTTGATTGGTTATATATAGTGAAGTGATTTTTTGTTTTTAATTATATTTTGTCATCAATAAGTCTTGGCTCTTAAATCTTATTTAAGGAATGTAAATCCAGTAACACTCAAACCAAAATGGTATATTAATATTTTAAATGTATATAAAAAAATTGATTAGAAGTAATGTTCTAATTCACCCAAATAAATACTGAGAAAATAAAATAATCAAATAAAATAAGTTAATACATTTAGAAATATATTTTTAGATTGACAAGTGACTCACTCAAGAAGAAGAAAGAAATTGCTAAAAATGGCACATATTTAATAAGATAGGAGATAATCATATTATTATTAAATCACTTTTGAACATGTTCACCTTCAACAAGCGTGGGTTTTTTCCACTTTTTACAGATTTTGGTAAAAAAATAGAATCAAATCGCACATAATAATAAATTAATATCAAGAAAACAACGTAAAATAAATCTATATTCAATTAAAAATAGAAAAATGAATGAAATATTATTAATTGTTTATATCCACGCGTAGGATCAAATATATTTATAAGTGACTCTTAAAAATATTATAACTGGAGATGTACCCAATAAAATATTATAAGTGGAATAGCACACTAAAAAAACAAGTATTTGTCACGGCATAAATTCATCGGTAACCCCTTTGTCGATAATTTATGATTTTCGACGGATCAAAATCCATCAGTAAAATATTCATATGAAATACTCATCGATAGAATTTTATGTCCGTCGATAATTTTCGACTGATATATCCATTAGAAATACCAACGATCTTTTTTTCAATAGATATATCTGTTAGAAGTTACCAACAAACATATCTGTGAGAAATTTTCGACGGATAAATCCTTCGAAAATTACTAACATACATATTTGTGAGAAATTTCCTATAGATATGTCTGACGATAACTTTCGACAGTAAAATCTGCCAATAATTCTCCATGACCGTATCAATGGCAATACCCACGGATTTTTTTTAGGAATTTATTTTTCATTTTTATTATTTAGCATCGATAATTCAGGTTTTTTTTTCATTTTTATTATTTAATGTCAATCTGTCAATATTTAAATTAACACATACATGTATAATTAGTCAAGTTTTAAACATCTCAATACTCTGTAATTAGTGAAATACTTAAATTCATAATCCAAAAAAAATGCTAAAAAAAACAATTAAATTCAAAATGAAAGCACAATGTCTAATATATCAATAGTAACAAGTGTTGCTAAGTTAGTAATCAAAATATTCGGTGGTAGAGTGTCTTTGTTGATCATCTGGTTGGTCATCATCTTGTTGCTGCTGGTCCTACTGTTGGTGGTCATCTGATTGGTCATCATCTTGTTGCTGTTGGCCAGGTTGTCGACGTTGATGAATAATATTCCGCACTTTAGGTGATAGGAATTAAAGTACAACTGACTAAAATACACGCATCTTCTCCTTTGATTGATGAAGCTCTTCCCTTAGTTGATTAATCTCAGTTGAATCTTGAGCACGACTGCAAGATCCTAGCATATGCTAGATGAAGCTGTCATCTTCACATTTATAACTATAAGAAAGATCTCCTGAAACTGATTTTGCACGAAATGTACCAAAATGATAAATGAATAGCCATTCATGCATGATTTTCATCAAAATGTCAAATTCCTCTTTAGTCCAAACTACATTGCAAAAATGGTCCTTGAATATTCATTTCCTTGCGTCACCAAACTGAATGTACATAATTCTCACCAAACTATGTAAATAAAAGGTGAATCCAGCTTCTTTCTAACATTTTTGATACCAAAATTTAATTAATTTTTTGTACCTGAAATATGTCACGAATAAGTAAATGTAAAAATGGAAAAACAATTACTAACCAACTCGCATGGGCACAACAACAAGTGCACAGCTGCGTGTGCAATGGCGGTATGGGCTCAATGGTGGCAGCAAAATGATGTGGGTGAAAGGGCGCGCACTTATGTGAGTGAGTGAGAAAGGTAGCAACCGCGCAACACCGTGGGCGTGACAGAGGTCTGGGCGCGATGGTGACGTGGGCATGATAGAGGCCTCGTGCGACGACGATGTGGGTGGTGGAGTGAGTGAGACAATGAAGAGTGGTATCAAAAATCAGAAACATGAGTAACTAAGACAACTAGGGTTGAGTTCTTTTTGTTTTGGATAAAATTTTAATTTTCCTTGGATACATATTCTGTGGGTGAAATCCGTCTATAAAATTTAAATTTTTGGAAGAACTAAATCCATGGGTAAAAATTCGTCAATAATTTATACTTTCCGACAAAAAAATTGTTTATCGGTAATTCAAACATTTCCAACAGAATATAATTGGTAATTCAAATATTTCCAACCGAATATTTTTCTTGAGAAATATTTCATCGGTAATGATGATTTTTTTATGATGGTAGTTAGTCTCGTATTGTTAAAATAATATGTTTAAGGTTTGATTTCCTAATCAAGCAATGCAATTAAATAGATCAAGTGGCTCAAATGTGTATTCAATTATACAGGCAACTACTGTTTCTCAATTAGGGAGCTTTTTGAATGAACATACTAATCACTTATCACGAAAATGTCTTAATATCTATATTTAATTGACAAAATATAAAATTTAAGATTTCAATATTTTTCGTAGCAAGTCATAATTAAGTGTATCCAATCCAAAAAGATATTTATATAATAGAATAAGAATTTTGTTCTACTTTATTATATTTTCTTTAATTTTATTTCGTTTATCATTAACTATATGTCTTCTTGTTTTTTTAAGGAATCATTAACTATATATCTAAAATTACTAAATTTTTTTTAGGTATAGTATAAAATTAATAGTAGAATGTATAATATAAAAATATAATAATTGAAACTAAAAATACAATAAAAATAATTTATTTATAAATAAAAATTATAAGAGTTCAAAATTAATTAAAAAAAACTAAAATTATAACATCCAAAATATATCTGTTATCTATAAAATAAAATAAAAATATTTTCATAAATAATTTTATTAAACACTTATAATTTAAGAAAATAGCTTAAAAACTTTTAACATAATGATATAATATTTTCAATATAACGAGTATTTGACACATACCCACGTGCAGATACCTTGATATCTTTCACCGTCTAGTTTATTAACGGGTTACGAATATCTCCATTTAAATTATTTGTGGGTACAGATTTAAGTATTAATCTTCTATCTGTTAGAGGTTTTATCCACGAATATTCATACGTAAAGTAATTTTGTGATCCCAACTTGTATCTTAATATTTTATTTTTTATATTTTACTTTTATCTTTTATTATCATCTTATTGGTATAAATTATTTATTGGTTTTATTAATAACTAATATCAATCAAGAAACTGATTATTTTAGTGGGATCTTCCCTCTCATTTTTATCTAAAAGACTCAAACATAAAACTTTACTCAAGAGACCAATTTCAATATTATTAGAACTAATGACTTGTTGGTTTTTGATCTTTATTATCTAAATAATCATTGGCGGATACACGTTAGGAGTTGTGACGGCAATTGACCCACAAGATTATTATGTTCTTTTTTAAACATATTTAAGATTTTTTCCCTCATATAAAAAAGTCTATCCCCCATAACATATATTTTTAAAAATGAATAAAGAAAATTATAGGATAAAAAAGAAAATATGTTCATCTTAATTTTACCACTTTATTGTTTTAATTTTTATCATTTTTATACCTCTATTACTAAATAGTAAGTTAATGTCACAAAAATACATTGAAACAATCCCAAACACTTTTAACTTACTATTTAGTCTAATTATTCTTTCATTTGCTCCAAAAAATTTAATAGTTAGAACCCAAATTGGTTTTAAATAAGACCAAATAAAACTATTTTAAAAAATATGTGAGAATTAGATTAATTAAAATATTTTAAATTCAAATTAAAATATTTTTTACCTATGAAATCTTTATAAAATTGACCACACAGAAAATCAAATATCTTTAATCACCACCACAACATTCATCATGATCACTTCCATGACCACGTCGTTGCAACATACATAACCCTTGTCATCGCCACCAACAATAGTGGTGACAACGGTCGATTTGGTGATGACAATAACAATAACAACTATGTTGGTGATGATAGTGGTTGATAATCATGGTGTGATTATAGTGATAGCTATGACAATTGTGACGAAAATAATTATGACAGTGATGGTCATGATGATGATAAGTTTGAGATATTTTAAAAAATCATAAATGAAATATTTAATATATTTATTTTTCTGTTTGGTAAATTTTATAGAGATTTTAATGGTTGAATGATGTTTTAATTTGAATTTAAAATATTTTAATCTTACTCTTTTATTTTAATCTAACAATTGAGATTATTCATTATCATTCTCACATAAGATAATTATTTTCATAATATATATTCTCCCTCTACATATATGATGCTAATGTTTATCATGTTCGAGTGCATTCAATCAACACCAAAATATTTAAGAAAAAAAACAATATTTTCATTTAAAATAATTTATATCAAGAATATTACAGTAATTTAGTACTTAATTTTATATAGAAACAAACATAAAATCTCTTTTCTCTCTCCACTTTATGACAATTTTGGTTGGAAAATGATAATGGGCTGTTAGGTGTAAAACATAAATGTGGAGTTAGAAAAAATGAGTAATACTAAGTTGTGACAGTAGAGAAAAATGGTTTATTTTTAATTAAATATTAAATTATTAAAATACTTTTATAATAAATGAAAAAAATGTAAAAATTATTTTTTTTCTGAATATTTTGATATTGATTGCTAATGTAATATATATTTCTTTTTTGGTGGATGATAGATAAGAACACCCATAAATAAATAAAAACTCTATGGAACACGATAGA
Source organism: Glycine tomentella (assembly GCA_007407185.1). NCBI lineage: Eukaryota > Viridiplantae > Streptophyta > Magnoliopsida > Fabales > Fabaceae > Glycine > Glycine tomentella. Next base: position 59,321 of record PYAF01000011.1, read on the forward strand.
GTTTTCCTCAGTCATAACGACATAAAGGCATAGCAAAATCCACAGCTTTCATCTCACCCTCCATGGATAGGCCGAAATTTGCAGTCCTAAATGATATAATTTAATATATGAAAACATAAATGTTTAAATTTTTATTTTGAAAATCTTAAAAGTTAAAATAATTAACAAAATATTATTTAAAGATAATTTGTAAACATCTTGTCATACTTGATATTGATCGACAAAAATTAAATATTTATTAATAAGACATATTTCATAAAATAAGAAAGACAATATCAAATAAAAAAAATTAATTGATTTAGGCTTAATTATATTTTGTGTCTAGGATATCATATAATTAAGGTCGGGATAGTTATTTGAAATCAAAGTGAAAGACTAGATTTATTATCTTATATTTGCTTTTCTTGGAAAGATATCAAAGGAAGTGGAGGACTTTTTCAAACAATAAGAGACTAGATCAATTATTCAATCAAATGATATTGAACATGTTTCTCATGGTCATTTATTATCACATAAAGTGTTTGAGGAAAGTCTTATGTGGGAGCATGGTGGTCGTTTGATTTTTGGGTGGGAGATTTTTTTTTTTTTATATATATATATATTTATTCTATTCTATCTGTATAAAAGCCCTTAAAAATTATAATTTATTTATCTTTAAATAAATACCAGCAATTTCCAAATCGTTATAAATCTTATTTTGAAAATTTTAACTATCTTGTCATCAATTAATTTACGGAAGAAATTAATTTTTTTTCTTAATATATCAAGAATTAAATGCAATAGTTTTAATTTGTTTTTTACTAAAGACTACTTCAAACCAATGCAAATTTATTTATTTATCATCGGACCTATAAAACACATTTAACTTATTTAAACCCCGAGTGAAGCTCCTAGCATGAGTATCTGCAGAATGGTAGTCTCCACATGCATGTTGCTCTACGTTAAGTTGTAAGCGAAGTAAGGTATCATTACATTCACCTGACATAAATAAGTAATTGATAAGCTATGGTGCCTAGTTTAACATACTGATGCATATTACTTAAGTACTCATTACTAAATGGAAGTACTTTTAAACTAGAAAAAGGTGTCTTACTACCTATGATAATTAAAACTAAAATTTGCTTACAATCAGTGGTGACAGAGGAATTAATGGACTGTTAAAGTTTTTGACAAGTCCCTAATCTCAAAAGGTGCTTTTGAACAGAGGATGATGAATTTAATTATTGCAGATAGCATTAAAAGGCATAAATACTTCAAATGATAGGCCAAGTATGAGCCAATGCAAAAGTTGCAGTCACTAGAGAAAAAAACACATTTTAAAATGACTTTTAGAATAGTTATAGGAAAATCATTTAAAACAATGTCGTGACAATTTTGCATTTAAAAGAAGATTTTGTAGAGTTATTGTAAAAAAATTGTTTTAAAAATTATTCTAGAAGGATTAAAAGTATAATCGATCTAAAAAAAATATTATATTTCTATAATGGTTCAATTATTAACTGTTTAAATTGTTTTATTTAGAATGGTTGAAAATAAAATTGTTCTAGAAAAACATTTCTCCCGAAACAAAACGTTCTAAAAAATATTTCTTCCAAACCCTCTGGTGCCTCTTCATTCTCATCACAGCCTCAACATGCCTCTTCGTTCCCGAACCACACCTGGAGCCTCCACTGTCACCACTGCACCGTTGTAGCCATGCACCTCACCTCCAGTCACCGTTGTGGCTTGTCTCAAGCTTAAGCGCCTCGATGTCAACCTCGTGAGCGTTGTCACTGTCGTGCTGTATCTCTTTCACGTTGAGCAAAGTCGAGGTTAATAATTCCCCTCAAGCAGGTAATTCACTTCTTCAATTTCCATTTTAAATGCTTATTCCTTCAATTCATCCAAAAATTAAACTAGGGCTTTGCGTTTATTAATTTGTGGATACTCACTACCAGGGTTTCTGTACCCTGTGCTTATGATTGTGTGACATGCATGTGAGACAGGTATATCTGAATGTTTGTATTTGTTTTCAAAGCTTGTAAAAGAATCTTGGTTAGTGTTGTGATAGTTTTATGTTTTCCTTAATTTTTTCTCTTTTGATTTTATTCTAGCTTCAAATGCTTTGATAGAGGAGGAAGAAAAATTTGTATCCTTTGACACATGACCCAGAGTTTAGTTATATATATATAGTCGAATCTGAACCTTATTTATGATTCTTTTTTTTCAATATCATTTTTGTATTTCATCAGTAGACAATTTATACTTAGTATATTTTTTTACCTACTTTTTTTTTTCCTGGGAGAAGTCTGCCTATTTTAACATCTAGGACTTACATATACAACATATAACCCGGCGGGCATCTCCCGCAACTCAAGCTGCATTGTTTGCCACCACCCGGCTCATGAGCAGAATCTTAGCTTGAGCCTACCTTCGCACACCTCCGTTACTCTTTAGGAGGCATCCGCCCTAGATAAACTACCCACCTCACAGTGTCCTGCCCCCCCCCCCCCCCCCCCCCCCCCCCCCCCCCCCCCCCC
>PYAF01000011.1:70953-93006 GCA_007407185.1 Glycine tomentella
TTGATACTGGATACTCCTGTTATGATTATGTGATGATGTGATTGTAAGTGTGTGGTGCATGAATACAAGCCATGAGCTTGTTCTGGTTTTCATTGATAGATGTATATGTATTGACTGTGTATGTATTGATTGTTTATTACCGATGTTAATGATGATGATAACTAAGTGATATGTATGTGTTATCAGTGAACCAGGGGAAAGAAATACCTTCAAGGGCCCTAAGTTTACTGAGATTTTATATCTCACCCCTTGTGTGGGGCTATGTTTTGCAGGTGAATCTTCTAGAGTAGCAGATAGATCCCAAGGCAAGAGGCCTATGCAGGATTAGATGCTACTGGACACCTTAGGATAGAGGATACGAGCATGTGCTCAGATGTTTTGTAGTTTTGTACTTAGCCTTTGTTTTGGTTCTGTTTTGATGTACCCTGAGGGGATTTTTGTACAGTTTTGTATTGTACAAAAGAACTTTGATGTATATTCACCATATTATAGTGTACAGTGCTATACAGATGACATATGTTGATGTCACTTCTAGTATTTGCTTCCAAACTGCTTAAACCCTGATTGATTATCTGTGTGATTATGATGTATGTTTGGTAATGACCCTGATTAGTGAATCGGGGCGTTACAAAGAGAAGCTTGTAATTGCTTGTAAGAAACATATTTGCAATAGTGGAACTCTACTCTAGTGTTGAGTGGAAGAAACTGGATGTAGCCTCATAGGTTTTGAGGTGAACCAGTATAAATCTTGTCTCTTGATTTATATTCTGCAGTTTATATCATATCTTGTGTGAATTATATCTTGTGTGTTGTGAATTTTTCTTTGAAAGCTTATTCTTTAGGCATAACAAATCTTGGATTGATTTTGGATAAAGTTTTCAATTGATTTTGGATAAAGTTTTCAATTGGTTTTGTGATAAAGATCCAAAGGGCATTAAACTCTGATTTCAAACACTGATATTGTTAAAAGAAAATTTTATTTTACCAAGGTTAACCAATTCACCCCTCCTCTTGGTTAAGTGTGAGTGTTTCTTATTTTCCACAGTATATATTGTATGGCTTGAACTATGAACTATGTTTATCATAAACTTACCCTATCTTTTGTGTCTGTGGTTGACACCTGCGATGACCTCAATTTATTTGGGCGCGAGAGGAACGGTAAAAGCATAATGAGCAGATGGACTACGTGGAAGATATTGACAAATATTTTATTTGGTGATATGTATTATGTAATAAACTTAGGAAACGGTCTGTATTTTATTATTTTGGACTGTACTTGGGACTGTATTATGGATTGTATTTTATTTTGGACTTTGAAAGAATATTTGGCGACAAAGAACTCGTTAACAATATGGATAGTTAGTATCTTTTGTACGAATTATTTTAAGTAAGAAGAAAAGACTTTTCCGTAAAATTTCTAACTAAGGGAATCCTAAAGCGAATGGAAAAGAATTTTCACTAAAAAGCAATAAAATACAATACGGTAAAACGAGGTGTTACAAAAACTCATCATTATGGTACTTAGACAGAAAATGCTCAAGACACATGACAGAGATTGATCAATCAATCACCTACTCAAAAGCAAATGGAGTGTACACAAGCACATAGAGATCATGCTTCATTTCCTCAAAGATCACATTAAAAAGAGTAATTGTTCAATTAAGTCTATTGATCATCATTGGTTGGTACATCTAACAAACCCTTATCTTGAAATTAATTATATGATCTTAGGAACATGCTAGGTATTCTTGATGAATCTAATATATGTTAGCATGCTTACAATGCGCATGACTACATAATGTACCATTTAAATTGGTTATTCATCACATATGCTTAAAATTCAAAATCCTGATGAAAAACATTGTTCAATCTGTAATATTGTCTGCTTTAATCGATTACTATGAGTCTTAATCGATTGTTTAAGGTTTACAGACAATCTTAGAGCAAACACTTCATTGGAGTAATCGATTATAGTGCGAATTAATCGATTACTTGGTTATTTCAGTGCTTTTCAAAATCAAAATCTTGATTGAGTAATTGATTACTTGTTGTTTAAATGAATCCAGAATTAAAATCTCTCCGGAGTAATTGATTACAATGTTGTATTAACAGATTACTTAAGGTTGAGGACTATTTCAAAGTCTTTGCTTTCATGTCTCTTGTTCTGCACCTATCATTAATGGGTAAAATTCTCTTTTATGTTGTTTATATCTTCCTTTGCTTATCTCATATATCTGTTGATTATTTTTTGACTTAGATAAGCCAAAAGGGGGAGAAAAATAAGAACATATTGAGGGGCAAAAAATATTGAGGGGAGAAAAATCAACATAGAGAACAAATATATGATGTGCAAGTGCAATTAAATCCTTATCTGATTTACTCTGAATTCTTAACTCTAAATTGTGTATTGCTCTTATCTCTATTTAATATCATATTACCTAAGATAGGAGGAGCAATAAAATGAATATACATGTTGGATTCAGGGGGAGCTACTTAAAGAATGCAAAGGAATTGTAATTCAAGCTTTGGTTTTGAGCTTTCAACATGCAATGGATGCCTTGAAGTTTAATTAGTGTGAAATGTGTAAGAGAAAAACAATTCTGGTGATCCAAGTGCATTGCATTCATATCATTCTATAATTCAATTAATTGGGTTTATAAAAATCACAAGGCTTTAGTTATTTGACTAAGATTTTAATTTGATTCAAAGGTTTTTGAAAAAAATGGATTTTATACTGTTGTAATCAATTACCTTAAAGACTTAAATGATTATTTTGTTCTTAGTCTATTCTAGAAAAGCTTTCAAGAACAATGTAATCGATTGCCTATCGGAATAATCGATTATTTGACCTTTACGGGCTTATTTTGAAAAAGTCATCTCCCTGCTTTAATCGATTACCATTTCTAGTAATCAATTACATTATGTGTTTGAAAACTGTAAGTTTGTAATAGATAATTGATTACCACAATTTGTAATCGATTACACAGTGTATTTGGAATGCTACAAGCTCCTGTCTTAATCGATAACCAAAGATTGTAATCGATTACATAGTGCATTTTGATATTTTGAAGCTTCCCATCTTAATCGATTACAGGACGGAATAATCGATTATTTTGCTCGTTGCTCATGTCCAGGAACTGTGTTGAACACTTTAATCAATTACAAGGTTTATTTAATCGATTACATGAGCGTTTTAATCGATTATTTGACGCGTTTAATCGATTACAGGTAGTTACAAAAATTTGTTATAAATAGGACTGATGCTCAACTGCTTTTCTAACTTTGTGAAATATTACCCATACGTACTTTCTGAGTTTAAACAGTCTTGTGAGCATTCTAAAGTGTTTTCTAAGAGTTTAATTTTCTTGCTCCTTTGTGCCTTGATCATGGGTGTTTGATTCGTTCTTGGAGCTTGAAACCATTTCAAGATTAAGGAAAGCTATGCTAATTGATTTGCAATCATTCAACCTGATCTGGTAACTTCATTTTGCATTGCATTATTGGATCATCAGGTTTTTTCTCTCCTTAATCTGGTTGTAATTTTTGTTTTGTATTTTCTTTCTGATTTGGCTATTGTAATTGGGTTCTTGCTTCGAACTAGAGAAGGGGTTCTCTAGGTGAAAGAACTGAGTAGTGTTCTCAGGTTCTTGTCTCTTAGCATCTAATAGGGTTTTAGATTTCTGTACTTTATCTAGGGGTTGATAAATGGAGACTTTGTAATTGATTGTAAGAACTGAAAATTACAATAGTGTAACTCTAACCTAGTGTTGGTTGGAAGAAAACTAGATGTAGCTTCTAGTGTTGAAGTGAAGCAGTATAAGTCTGATTGTGTTTTGCTTTTCTATCCCTTAACTCTTATATTCATTGTGTTCTTGATTATATTGTTTGACCAACAAAGTCAATTTTGATCCATTGAATTCCTTGGGGTTGAACTACTTGATTGAATAAGTTTTTTTGGTTTTTAAAAGTGATTAAGATTCTAGGAACTCTGATTTTGATTAAAGAAAATTTTAATTACCAAGGTTTAACCAATTCACCCCCCTCTTAGTTAAGTGTGAGATAGTCATATTCTTTACAATACATTGTTTATGCAAAGTATGCTTGATACTTGTTCTTGGCAAAAGCTGAATTGATTTCAGATATCAAGTATAAAGCTCCTAGCATTCATCCCTTAAAAGCACATAAAGGCTAAATATGTTCAATTGAATTTTGGCATGATCAAAGCCAAAAAGAGGGAGATTGTTAAACACAGGGGGAGCTTAAGAAGGATCAAGATATATGCTAAAGATGGATGAGTGTTTTAGCTTTGTACATGCCATTTAATTGAAGGCATTTGTAAATTGCTTTATGTAGGAGAGAATCATACTATGATTCTTTGCATGACATAAACATTCATTGACTTGCATTCATGATTTTACAAAAGCACGTGGTTTGTAAAAAAGGTCTAAGATTTCATGATTGCATCAAAGACAAGGTTTCATGGTTTCAAGTTTTTGGAAAAATCATTTGGATTGTGTTAATTGATTACCACATATTGGTAATCTATTACTTAAGCCATGAAGAACATTTTAACCGATTACCAACATTAAGTAATCGATTACTCAGTATAAACACAGAACATGACTTGACTGTGATAATTGATTACCACTTATTCGTAATCGATTTTTTTAGTTCTTTTTTGAAAAGAAGTATCTCTGTAGTAATCAATTACAGGTCGAAATAATCGATTACTTTGTTCATATATCCTTTCCAAAAAACTGAAGAACATTTTAATCGATTAAATTTGTTTTCAATCGATTACATATGAAGTTTTAATCGATTACTTTGACGATTTAATCGATTACATTCAGTTACATCAATTTGTTATAAATAGCTGGTGGTTTTTCTAAAACATATAACACATTACTCTACGGAATTTTAAAAGTTTTCATAAGTCTTCTGAAAGAGAGAAAGGATATTCTGAGTTCTAAAGTTCTTGTCCCACATATTCAAATCTTCATGGTGTAATGAAAGATTTCTTGGACAAGATTTCCAAGAAGCATTTGGAGAGGAAGTTCTGAAATTGTTTTTCATTTTCAACTCTAATTGGTAAACCATATTCATTCATAATCATTGGATCATCAGGTTGTCTCTCTCCATTAGTTTTTCTTGTAAATTCGTTTTTGTATTTTTGGTTGTTTGTAACTATTAGAAATAGGGTCTTTAAAGCTTTTCTAGAGTAAGGTTCTCTAGAGAGAATAGTAGAGAAAGGTTCTCTATGTCTTGATCATTAGAAGTCTAATAGGGTTTTAGATTTCAGTTCTTTATCTATGATTGATAAAGGGTGATCTTTTGTAAGCTTGTAAAGAACTTATTTTGTTAATAGTGGAACTCTAGCCAAGGTTTGGTTGGAAGAAACTGAATGTAGTTTCAAAAAAAGAACACAATTAAAGGTAAGTAAATGATAACTAAGACTTTTCTACATAGTCTTTAACCCCATTTCCCCCATTGTTTTGAATAATCGATCTTTAGGCAAACCTTTTGTGAGAGCATCGGCCATGTTATCCTTCGATCTTACATCGACCAAGGTGATAACTTCTTGTTCTCTTAGATAATTCAACAATGCATGTCTTAGTCTCACAGGTCTTCTCTTTGAATTAAAGAGAGCATTCTTTACGACTTGGACTGCTGCTTGATTATCACAAAATAAACTTAAAAAATTAATCTTTAGTTAAGTCAAAGGAATATCCATAATCAGATTCTTTATCCACTCTGTCTCTTCACCAGCTGAGGCTAAAGCAAAAAAGTTCTGATTCTATTGATCACAACGCAATATAAGTATGTCTTTTGGATTTCCAAGTAACAGCAACTCCACCCAGAACGAATACATATCCACCGATGGAATTACTATTTCCAATTTCTGAACACCATGAGGCATCAAAATATCCACCCACAATTGGAGGATAACCAGAATAACATACAACATAATCTTTAGTACCTTTAAGGCATCTCATTAGCCTACTGAAGGCATCCCAATGCTCTTTACTAAGATTACTAGTGAAACGACTCAACGTGCCAACTACAAAAGCTATGTCGTGCAACTCATAGCATACATTAGACTACCTATCGATTTTGAGTACTTTAATTGATCCACACTGGTCCCTTCATTAGGACTCAGTCTTTTGTTATAATCATATGGAGTCTCACTCGATTTACACTCACTGTATCCCTAGTTAGAAAGTAGCTGCTCAATATAATGAGTTTGGCTAAGGGAGATAACTTATCTTTCAAAGCTTACTTTCATACCAATAATGGTATTAGCTATACCAAGATCTTTCATGTCAAATTCTTTAGCTAAAGTGGTTTTCACATCACTCACTATAGAATAATCGGAGCCAAGACTTAACATGTCATCAACATACAAGCATATGATGACTATGTTATTTGACCTAAAACAATAGTAAAGACATTTATCTGAATAATTGGACTGAAAACCATAGCTCTTTACCACTTTGTCAAACTTAAGATGCCACATCTTAGGTGTTTGTTTAAAAACATACAAAGATTTGTTCAATTTACAAACTTTTTCTTTCTCAAGGCCTTTCATGACATACCCTTTAGGTTGTTCCATGTAGATTTCTTCATTTAACTCTTCATTTAAGAAAGTTGTCTTTGCATCCATTTGATGCACTACAAAGTGTTCAATAGATGCCAAAGTAAGAAGAATTCCTATAGTTGACAAATGACATACAGGTGAATAAACGCCAAAAAAGTCTATTCCACTCTGCTGTTTAAAGCCTTTAGCTACTAAACGTGCTTTATATCTGTAACGCTCCGTATGCATCCAGTTCATTAACATTCAATTATGGTCGTTAAGCGTAACAATTAATTAAAGATAGATAGTAATTAATAAATTTGGAAGCACAATAACAAAATGACATCATCAAACTCCGTCAACAAAACTATATTTACATTATGTATGGTAAATACTCACATAGCCAACTAGAGGACCAAATAAGCCATATGCATATATCTCAATAATGGCTGTACAAAATAAGGTATCATATATATAATAACCTAAGCTTAATAAATAAAAGAAATAAAGAAAGAGAAGTTTTAATTTATAAAATTCTGTCGCAAAAGCCTTAGTGACGGAATTAGCGACGGATGGAGTTTGGCACTTATAGCGTTAGAGTGGCGCTGGTAGCGTGAGATTGGCGTTGATAGCGTCATATGGCAGTAGAAGGCCATTTCTCATTGGAATCTGGTGCCAGTAGCGCTAGAGTGGCGCCATCAACGCTAGATGCACTGGAAACTGGCGCCAGTAGCACCAAAGTGGCGCTGGTAGCGCCAGAAGTGCTCCATGAAGCCTTTTTTCTCTGGAATGTGGCGCCGGTAGCGCCAGAGTGGCGCCATCAGCGCAGGACCTCTGACAGGGCCACTATAAAAGGTCATTTTACACGTTTTTGGGGCCAAAACAACCATCTTCTTCCTCCCTACTCCGTTTCCACCATTAAAGAGCTTAGAAAGCTCCATATCTTCACCAAACTTCATCAAAACACTTCCCTTTCAACATGAAACTTGTAGGGAACCACCCTATGAGCTAGAATCCTTCATCTCTTTTCCCTAAAAACCATCAAATGGAGAGGTCGTGTTCTCTAGAGAACTTCACAAAACTCGAGCTCGGTGAGGAAATGAGGCGATTCTCGGACACCCAAGCTTGGGGAAGTGGTCCATTAGCCTTCCTTGTCATCTTAGAGGTAAGAATCTCGCATTTTACTGTTTGATTTGTGAATTTGTCTTTGGGATGAATAGTGACCTTTTTGAGCTAGAGCTAGAATTAGGCTTAGGTTTTTTAGAAAAATATGTTTAGAAGGTTGTTGTGATGAAGGATTAGCTTTGAAATGTTAGTTTCACGGACTTTGGTTCTTGGCTCCGAGAAATGTATATGTAGGTTGTATGTTGGATTATTTGATTATGGTATAACATGCATGAGCCTTGTTGCTGGTACTTTATGTGCTCAGGAAGTTATATAAACGGTGTTTCAGGTTGAAGAAGTCGTTTTAGCCATGTTGTTCATTGTTGAACTTTGGGCTTGTATAACTTTGTATTGGTTAGTTTGATAACCTTAAGATAGAGGACATAGAGGTTTATATGGAAAGGAATGATGTTTCCTTTCATTGTGACGGTTGAGCACCGTGTTATATGCTTATGCCTTGTGAGGTTGAATTGGTTTTGATTATCCTTGTATGCTTTATATAGGTCGTGACACCGAGGGTGCCAGTGGCGTAGACCACCGTTCTGGGGTTGAACTGTAGAGCACGACTTTGCCAAGTAAGTTCTTCGCTCTTGGGGATGTTTCCCACTACTGTGTTCCAGCATACTCCGAGGGTGTGATGGTTGCATTCATGATGCATGTGCATTGAAATGGTTGTTGCATTCCTCATGATGATATGTATGCATGATTCTATGCTTGGTGTGTATGGTTACCTGTTGATTAGATCTTCTAGCCAGTTAGATAGATATGGACCTCCCTAGGAGAAGAGCGCACCTCCTAGTTTGGTTTGCTCACGTAAAGGGTGACGATGATCCCTTAAGACCAAGAGATAGGTGGTCCCATTGCAGTTGAAGCCTATTCTCAGAGGTGTCATATACGTGCATCCATGTGTAAGGGGTAGCTCCCGATGGGATGGCACGGGTGTGAGTTCCGGTCTCACACTGAGGACTGAGAGTCCTGATGCTAATGATGATGCATCTTTGGCGGCGTAGCTCCGCAGATATACATTAGAGCTAAATGATTGGCTATGTATTTGTTGTGAGGGCCAGGTGGCCAGTGATTGTGATGCCTATGATGACGTGTGTCATGGAAGTGAGCCAGGGAGGAGGAGAAGCCTCCAAGAGCCCTGAGATTACTGAGATGTGTATCTCACCCCTGTGGGGATTATGTTTTGCAGGTGACTCATCTGGCAGAGATGATCGATCTCAGGGTGGGAGGCCCAATAGAGACAATCCTGTGTAGCGGCTTGGCAGCATTTGGAGAGCTTAGAGGCTCAGTTGTTTTGTTTTGTTGATGCATTTGTATTCCTGTGAGGGAAGATGTGTGTGTGTCTGCACACCTATTATTGACTTGTTATGTATATGGACATCATGTGTTTTGTATGCCCTCGTGTGAGGAAGTGATCTTTGAGATCAGAGCACTCGGTGCTTATTCTGTTGTATAGACACCGTTGTCCTGATAATGTATATACCTGTGGATTTCTCCTGGTATATCTATAGAGATATTGTTTATGCATCTGTCGTTGTTTATTTCTATTTTGGATCACGAGGTTAGCTGGTGTTATGATGAGTGTTGATGCGTACCATACATAATGAATCAAGAAATAAGGTTTTATAATCGCTTCCGTGGCTTTTTAATTAAATTAATTATGCGCTTATCTGATTAAGTAATATGTTAATACACCGGATGCATACGGGGTGTTACAATATACCCTGTCCTCTCAACATATATCAATATCTCTCAAGATATGCAACATATACATAAAGTACATCAACTGTGCATCCTCCCCTCAGGGGTACAAATACAGGAATAACAAAAGAAATGAGCCAACATGCTTTCAAAATATATGCCTAAGGTTCACACAAAACCATATCCCTAATCGGGCCTCTTGCCCTGGGATCCACCGTCCTCCCCTTGGTTCACTTTCATGACATATAGTATCAAAATTGGCGTCACACAATCTAGCCATCATGGCTCTCATAAAACACATCACATGTATATCACAACACAAGTGCCATTCCGTTGGGCGCTACCAACATCAGGAATGCAACACAGATATAGCATATATATATATATAACATTGCCTGGGGAAGATCATCCACTGAAGGACACATTCCCTCAGGACTTACTCGGATGTATATGCACTTCCGAGGGAAGATCATCCACTTAAGGGCACATTCCTCTCAGGTTTTATTTTCTATATATGTATTGACCACTTAGAGTTGTTCCACATGACTTTGGCTCTAAGGGAAGTGCATATTTAGTCCATTCTACTGGCCAGAGAATCTCATCAATCACACAACATATCATCACAGTGTACATCATATACATGTTCACAATAAAAGCAGTAACACAATTTCAATACCACATGCATCATGACATACAATAATCATCACTCTCTCGGATTATGGTGGAACACAGTCAATGGAAAACACTCCCAATAACAAAGAACATGCTCTAAGTGCTACACCGGCTCTCCCAACTTCGTGGTCACAACCACCAGTAATCTCTGCATCATGCCCTACATAAAGGCATACAAATAATCAATAATGGTTCTCAACCGTTGAATGAAAAGAAAAGAAAATCTTTTCCATTTAAACCTTTATTACTCTTTTCTCTAAGTTATAAGGACTAGTCACCTAATTGGTGACTTACAAACCCCCAACAGAATCTATCTTGACCAAACCAAGGCACTAGAGTCTCCCTAAGACTCTGCATAAACCAATTCAAAGAGTTCAATCCATGCCATATTTCAATGATTATCAAGTTGGCTAAAACGGTTACTTCAACACTTTTTCACTGTTTATATGGTCTCCTAAACACATCTTGTGAAAGCACCAAGGTCCATAAATACCATAATATCATCAATTTAACCAACATTCTTCCTACACATACATTTCTCATAACCCAATTTCCAAGGTCCATAAAAGTTCTATTTCAAGGCTAAACCTTCATCACAACAACCTCCTAAGCATACTTTTCCAAAGGACCTTGTGTTTTAGGTCAAAGTTTGCAACACAATTACCACCTTCAAGGTTGTTTTAGCTACCAAAAAAAAATTGCAGTTGTTGTTATCGTGTTCAGCACTGCAATCTTCAACATTAAGGGTTGGATCACAAGTCACAGGTATGTATCGAGTTTCCCAGGCTTTGATGTTTTTGACGTGTGTTTAGATATCGTTATTGGTTTGTCATACCTTTAAATGCATTGTGAGTCAAGCTTAGTTTCCCATTCAAGCTTCAATTTAGTGCTTAATGCGGATAGTTTGCATTAATCGTTGAATTGAATCTTGAATTGTCCCTTTGGACAATTTAACAATTTATATTTTATAGGTGAAATCTCAAAGTGAAAGTAAAGTATGGTTAGTTTAATTTAATGACATTTCGGTTTACTGTATTTTGCGTTGTTCTCTGAGTGCGTACTTGATCGGGGTGAGTTAAACTTACCGCTTTCATTTCGTGTACTTGGAGACCAATGCGAAATGATGCCGAAATTTCATTAAATATAACAAACAATAATTAACTTTCACTTTGACGATTCATGTATAAAATATAAGTTGTTGAATGGGATAAGGCCACACCTGTTAAACATCAAGTTGACATTTTGATTGATATGGTCATTGACAATATGATAATTCCATTTTAGTAAAGGTCATGGATCATAGTTAGATGGAAGCACCCCGCATTACTGATCAGTATGAAGATGGGGTTGAGCAATTTCTAAATTTTGCCACACATAACGCACCTTCACTGCGTGGAAAATATTTTTGCCCTTGTGTCAAATGTGGGAATGGAAGATGACAGACAATCGACGAAATCAGATCACATCTTATATGTGACGGCATAATTCCAAATTATACAAAATGGATATGGCATGGTGAATTGTCAAAAATGCCACAAATGCCAACTATCCCAACCGCTGTGCCGGATGATGTAGAGACAAATGATCGTATAGAAGACATGCTACGTGATCTTGGACAAGCCAGTTTTCAGCAAGCCCACTCACCTGTGTATGAAAAACTACAAAATGATTCAAAAATCCCTTTGTATTCGGGGTGCTCCACGTTCACACAATTGTCTGCGGTGTTAGCATTGGTGAATTTGAAGGCAAGGTTTGGATGGAGTGAGAAAAGCTTCACTGAATTGCTGCTTTTGTTGAAGAAATTGCTTCCTGAAGATAACACTTTGCCGAAAAATCATTATGAAGCGAAGAAAATTTTATGTCCCATGGGGATGCAGTACCAGAAAATACATGCATGCCCTAATGATTGTGTTTTGTATAAGAATGAGTTTGCTGAAATGCATAAATGCCCTACATCTGGGGAATCACGGTACAAAGTCAACATTGACGATTGTAGTGATGAGTCATTCAGAAACATGGGTCGTCCAGCAAAGGTCTGTTGGTATCTTCCAATTATTCCAAGGTTTAAGCGATTGTTTGCTAACACAGACAACGCAAGAAACCTTACTTGGCATGCAAATGGACGAAAAGTTAATGGGTTTCTCAGACATCCAGCAGATTCTCCTCAATGGGAAAAAATAAATCATTTGTATCCTACATTTGGTGAAGACCCAAGGAACCTACGCCTAGGTTTTGCATCCGACGGAATGAATCCTTTTGGTAACCTTTCTACTAATCTCAGTTCATGGCCTGTGCTGTTGATGATTTACAACCTCCCTCCTTGGTTATGCATAAAGCGGAAATACATAATGTGGCTATGATGATAGCGGGTTCAAAACAGCCAGGAAATGATATTGATGTATACCTGGCACCACTCATCGAAGACTTGACAAAATTTTGGGTTGACGGGGTTGAAGTGTATGACGCACACCTGCAACAGACCTTTACTTTGCGTGCAAAATGGTATTTTGCACCATTAATGACTTTCCCGCATATGGGAATTTGAGTGGCTACAGTGTGAAAGGCCATTTTGCATGTCCTGCGTGTGAAAAAGACACTTCATTTGTCCAACTTAAACATGGAAAGAAGACAGTATACACTAGGCACCGAAGATTTCTCACACTATATCACCCATATTGCCGATTGAAAAGGGCCTTTTATGGAATTCAGGAGAAGCAGACGGCGCCTATTCCATTAACTGGGTGTCAAGTTTATGATCGTGTTAAGCACATTGTCACCACCTTCGGCAGGACCCAAAAAAAGGATCCTAATGACAAAAACATATGGAAGAAAAGGTCCATATTTTTTTATCTTCCTTACTGGGCGGATCTTGATGTCAGACATTGTATTGATGTAATGCATGTTGAGAAAAATGTCTGTATAGTTTAGTTGGCAACCTCCTGAACATTAAAGGCAAGACAAAAGATAATTTAAAATCTCAGCAAGATCTTGTTGAAATGGGTATACGTGAGCAGTTGCATCTGATTGCTAAAGGCCGAAAAATGTATTTACCCCCTGCATGTAACACATTGTCAACAAAAGAAAAAAAAAAGCTTTTTGTCAATGTCTTCGAAGCATTAAAGTACCACAAGGATACTCTTCAAATTTCAAGAACCTTGTATCAGTCAACAATCTGAAATTGGTTGGCTTGAAGTCTCATGATTGTCATGTGCTTATGCAATAGTTACTTCCTGTAGCTATTCGGGGAATATTGCCTGAGAAAGTTAGACTTGCCATAACCAGGTTGTGTTTTTTCTTTAATGCTGTTTGCAGGAAGTCAATTGACCTACTCATTTAGACGATTTGGAGAATGAGGCAGCTATTGTGCTTAGTCAATTGGAAATGTTCTTCCCTCCTTCCTTTTTCGACATTATGGTCCACTTGATTGTCCATCTAGTGAGAGAGATTAGGTTATGTAGGCCTGTGTATTTACGTTGGATGTATCCCATTGAAAGGTACATGAAGGTCTTAAAATCTTATACTAAAAATCAATATAGACCTGAAGCTTCCATTGTAGAAAGGTATGTTGCTGAAGAAAGTATTGAATTTTGTTCTGAGTATTTGGACACAGTTAAACCAGTTGGGATTCCTGAAAGTCGTCATGAACGGTCACGTGGAGGTAAGGGTACACGAGGATTCAATGTTGTCACTATGACTAGAACTCAAGTTTCACAAGCACATTTGAATGTTTTGAATAACATGCATGAGGTATTGTCGTACATCGAAACTCACAAACAATATGTCACCAAATGTCATCCTAAATGGAACATCATGAAAGTCTTGCAAGAACATAACAGAACTTTCGTAACCTGGTTTAAGTCCAAAATCTTAAATGGTGAGAATGCTTCTTCAACATTAAAGTTCTTAGCTATTGGGCCAAATCTGAATGTACCAACTTGAAAGGGCTATGATATCAATAACTCTTCCTTTTATACAAAGTCACAAGATGAAAAAAGTTGCGTGCAAAATAGTGAGGTTTCTGTGGATACCGATTCCGAACACTTTTCTCGTGCATCAGATAACAACCCTATTAGAGCGTCCATGCCTTACTTTGGAGTTATAGAGGAAATTTGGGAGCTGGATTATGTGGCATTCAGAGTACCTGTTTTCAAGTTAAGTGGGTTAACAGAAACACTGGTGTATTTCAAGATCATATGGGATTCACGCTAGTAGCACTTGATAAGGTGGGTTACAAGGAAGAGTCATTCATCATGGCAGAACAAGCAAAACAAGTCTTTTACATCCAAGACCCGTGTGACCCAAGATTTTTAGTTGTTCTACAAGGAAGAACATGTAGTACTAGTCAGGATGCAGGCGATGATGGAACACTTGATATTTTTTAAATGCCTGGTTTCTGCACCCATATGCCTAATTATGGTGAAGATACAAACGTTGATGATGATCACGCAATTCGAACCAATCATGATGAAGGTTTATGGGAGAACAGTAAAGAGTAATTGCTTACCTCCAATGTAATGTCTTTTTTATTTTATTTTGTTATGTAACTAATCTTAATGATTTTGACTAACACAATTTTGTGATACACATGTGACGAATGCTAATGACTTAATTGTTTTGTCTTTGCATATCCATGGCCACACAACCTTCATCCCCTCCACATTCAGAAACACAACACTCAGAATCGACATCTACAAGGAAAAGTAGACAATCCACTAGGCTAAGAATGTTAACACGTAGAAGTGTCGAACAACCAAAGCTAGCAGTTGCTGTAAATCATGCCATAGGAAGGGCATCTGGGAGTCACAAGGAAAAATTCCACAGTTATCTAGGGGTAGTGGCAAGAGATAAAATCTCCATTGTGCATACTACTTGGAAAGACGTACCTGAATCTTTAAAGGAACTCATATGGGATGACATTTTGGTAAAATTTAAATAAACACAATTGTGGATGAAATAGTAGTTCTAGTGTGGTTTTATTTGACATGATGTAATTGTCAATTTTTGTATTCCAAATCAGGCAAATTTTGATATCCAAGAAGCTGCGAAAGCGAAAAAGAAGATAATGTCTTTGGTTTGCACAAGGTGGAGACAATTCAAGTCTTCCCTAACCACTAAATATGTGTATGGTAACACACATGGACAACGGAAAAGGGATGCCTCTGCTACATATGGGCTAGATCCACATACTTGGGATCAATTTGTTGCTAGTCGTGAAACCCCAAATTGGGAGGTTAGATGTGAACATGTAATTTACATAACAACACTTCAATCAATTACATTATATTAAAGTCTGTTAATTGTATTTTTTAATGTTTGCACAGGGAATAAGGAAAAGGGCCCAAGAAATCCAAAAAAGGAATGACTGCCCTCACATACTGTCTCGTGGGGGTTACAATTTGCTTGAAAAGAAGCTGATGGAGGAAAAAAGAAAGAAAAGACAAGAGGACGCAATGAATACTGAGAATTCGTCAATTGTTGATGACTCACCTTCTCCAATTCCAAGACATGTGAAGTGGAAATTGGCCCGCACAAAGAAATATGGCCGCATGACATCAAACACCGCAGAAGAAATATCAGCTAAAATTGTGAGCGTACTACAAAGTTACATGTTTATTATTTCCATTGATAATCCAATACTGATGTTATTTTCAACTCAAATGTCTTGCAGGACGACTTGGAGGAATAGATGACACAAGGCAGCTTTGTCCCTAAGGGACAACAAGACATCCTAAATGCTGCCATTGGCAAACAAGAGCATCCTGGTTAGGTACAAGCTGCAGGTACAGGTGTAACTATAAAGCAATACTTTGGACACGGGTCACGTGCTTCCAATAGTTCGTCTGGGTCAATCAATCCTGAACAACTTGCTGATATCATTAAAAACATTAAGGAAGATTGGAGGAGGGAAGCGGAGGAGGAAAAGAAACTACTTATTCAGAAAATGAAGGAAGAAATAAAGATGGAGTTAACCCAGATGGCAACTCAACAACCACCCGTTGTGGAGGCACAGATACAACAATTGGCTGCACGTGTTAGCACAAAAGGTAGTTATGCTGAACCAGAAGCTAATCCATCGGGAAAGGAAAATAGAGATGATGTGGTGCAATTAATGGGACTGTACGTTGAATGTGGTGGGCCAGATAAGCTTGTGGCGTTGGCAAAAGTTGTGGATAGTGGTTCCACAATTCACAATGTCGAATACTTATGTCAAAAGGGTCTGTGTACAAAAAGTTTTTGACGGTGACGCTGAAGTGCCATATCCTACATCTGAGATCCAGTTTGTTAGAGATACCCTTCAGACATTCGTCACTTGGCCCACACAATTGGTGAAGCGATTATCATCTGAGGTATAAATCTGCTTTACCAGCTTTGCCTTTGTTACAACATTTTTTGTTTACCATTGTCATTTATTTTTATCTTCAACATAGGATACTCACATTACTTAGCCACAAAGAACCTCTATGAGTTGATCAAGAACCTCTATGAACTTTATCACAATCCTATTCAATTGACATGGGATGCTTTAAAGTTTGGGATCGCAAATGTAGAAATGTCATTCTTCATTACCTATTCGGATGTTCAAGAAATTATTTTGGGGGATAAATATTTGAACATATCGATACTACAACTGTGGATTATTTAAGTCCACTAACATTCAAGGTCTCATTTCATAAAGTCATTATTTAGAATTGTTGAGAACATATGTCAGTTACATATTTATTATTTCATGCAAATATCGTATGATAGGTTTCTTGATCAGTGGAGTTCTGAGTTGGGCCATCATGCAGTGTATGGTTTCTTTGAGCTCAAATGATCCACAATGCAAAGGATAGGCGGGCTGAAGCTCAACAATACATTCAAACATGGGTCAAGGAATCACAGAGACAAGTGTATCTATGAGCTTATTTGAATCAGTAAGTAAAAAAGATTTGGTTGAACGTAATGAAATAAATGTCATCAATTGTTACTTGATATATTTTAAATGCAGGGCCCATTGGCAATTGTTTGTTGTATCTCCTGCGAGTAACACAATTACATGGTTTTGTTCATTGCGTAAGAAACCAGACATTCACATCAAAGCCGTACTAAACAAGTTAGTGTTAGGAAACAATAAGTTTTTATATGTTGTTACCAGATTGGTTAACGAATAATAAGGTAATATAAAACCTAATGTGTGTTGTTTTTTCATTGAACTAGTGCACTGAAGACATTGAGTACCGATGTAGACGGTAAATGTAATGCAGGATCACCCGCCTGGGTTAAGATGAAGGTTAGTAATTTACTGCACCGTTGATCATCATTGTTTTGATTTTAGAATTTGTGTAACAGTGACATGAATGTGTATCTATTCATAAAATTAGAGCCATGTTCAAAAAGGAGGCTTTGAATGTGGGTATTACGTGATGCACTGGATGTGGAACATCGTAGGAGGTGGTTTGCAAAATGACTGGCACAAGGTTTGTTAACTTAAGCACATTACTTGTATTTGTTTATTTTTTCAATGTATTTATTTCAATAATGTAGTTCATTAAATGTTTCTATAATTTTTTTTGTTGCAGTACTTTAGTGATGGCACACCATTGGACATAGACGAAATAATTAGTATTAGGAAAAAACGGGTAGGATTTTTGTTGGACTATAAAAACAAATCCATGTAGACAGGTTAACATGACTAGTAACAGACCTAAACCATGGTGGTTAAATTATGAATGGTTTACGATGAAACAATGGTGCACAGTTGGTTACATTTCTTTTTGTCTTTGCAGGAAATGTATAGTTACTGTCAATTTTTGTATGGTTAACATGACTAGTAACAGACCTAAACCATGGTGGTTAAATTGTGAATGGTTTAGGATGAAACATTGGTGCACACTTGGTTACATTTCTTTTTGTCTTTGCAGGAAATGTATAGTTTCTGTCAATTTTTGTATGGTTAACATGACTAGTAATAGACCTAAACCATGGTGGTTAAATTGTGAATGGTTTTGGATTGAACATCGATACAGACTTTGTTACATTTGTAACTGTCTTAGGAGGAAGTGATTATTTACTGTCAATTTTTGTATGGTTCTGCAACACAAACCCCCTTCTTCTCGCCCCCCCCACCCCCCCCAAATATATGTGCATTGTATTGTGAGACGAAAATGTGGCAGATTTCAGGTAGTTGAAGTACGACCACATCCCTAATATCCATAGACAACAAATTGGAGGAAGCATTCATCATCGTATGAGGTAACATTCTCTTTAGGTTTATTTATTGGGCCAAAAACCCATGCCTCTGACCATTCATCATCCAATCATCACACAGTTTTCCTAATAACAATATTGGTGTTTTGATGTCTAAAATGGTTCAGTCTCTGACAGGTTACAACTATTGCTTGTTTAATTTAAAATAAAACTAATAATCATTAACTGCAGGTAAAGAACAGCAACATGGAATCAGAAGGTAGTTTTTTTGCTTTTTCTTTTTTTCTCTCTCAAGCAAGCAAAGATGATGTCAAAACAAGTTACTTTCTGAGATAATAAAAGTTTTTTTGTTAGGTAACAAGGAGAGAATTGTCCTCACCAATATTGAACATGCCCATGCCAAGTCCCGCGTCTGACAATATGGAGATAGACTTTGCTATTATGGCAGCCATCTCAACATTCCACCTGCACACAGGAACAACAACACAACACTCAACCACAAATCAATCAAAATGGAAAGGTAAAAAAAAAAAAAAAACAAACAAGAATGAGTGGTACAACTACATATGAAATGTTGCATAATAATACATGGAGAAATAATTTATTTTTTCCTACTTGAATGAAACAAGAGACCAAGTGAGACCAATTAGGCTAGAGTAGGTGTTGGGGTTTCTAACGAGTTTTATGTTTGCCAAATATTTTTTTATTATTGATGTGGTTTATTATAAGTACGTTAGTTGTAAACTGTAATGTCGATTTTCAATTGATGTTTGTGTTATGGTCGGCAGCTAAGAGAACCACATATGCGTGTGACAGTGAGAGAGAGTGCAGTTTGTGTCTTTATGTACTTCCAATTTCCAACTCTATCTTTCTCTCTCACTCCCCACTCTTCCTTTTTCTTCTCTTTCTCTCTCCTTTTTTTTCTCATCCACAACCAAGTCACTTTTCTTCTTCCTTCACAATAATCTAACCACCTTTTCTTCTCTGCATATCTCACTCGAACAACCAACCTTTTTCTTCTTTTTAGATATTTTTATGGTTATGGATTCAGCATAAAGGTGCTTAGATTCTCAACTATGGCATGCCTGTGCTGGTGCCATGGTTCAAATGCCACCCCTCAATACAAAACTCTTCTACTTTCCCCAGGGCCACGTTGAACACGGTCATGGGAAGAAGGTACTCTTCTCCAGAAACCAAACCCGTGTTCTACCACTCATCCCTTACAGACTCTCTGCCATGAAATACATGGCAGACACTGACACTGACTAGGTGTATGTCAAAATGAGGCTCACCCCTTTGAGGGAACATGAATTATTGAAATCTCCAACTTCTTTTGCCAAGACACTCACACAATCTGATGCAAACAATGGTGGAGGGTTTTTTGTGCCTCCTCAATGTGCTGAAACCATTTTCCCAAGGTTGGATTATTCTGCTGAGCCTCCTCTTCAGACCATCATTGCTAAGGATATGCATGGACACTGCTGGAAGTTCAGGCATATCTATAAAGGGACACCAAGGAGGCATCTATTGACCACTGGATGGAGCAATTTCGTGAACTAGAAGAGGCTTGTTGCTGGGGACTCTATTGTGTTTCTGAGGGCAGAAAATGGGGATCTTTATGTTGGAATAAGGAGGGCTAAGAAGGGGATTAGTGGAGGGACTGAGTTCTCTTCTGGTGGATGGAATAACCCTCTATTTGGTGGTCGCTTCTTGTGTGGGAGTGAGACCAATTTGATGAGTGGTGGTGATCATGAGATGTTGGTGGGAAGAGTGGCTGCTCAATCTGTTGTTGAGGTTGTGACTTGTGCTGTTAATGGAAGGCCCTTTGAGGTTGTGTACTATCCAAGGGCTAGTTCACCAGAGTTTTGTGTAAAGGCCTCTGTTGTGAAGGCTGCAATGCAAATTCAGTTGTGTTCTGGGATGAGATTCAAAATGCCCTTTGAGAGTGAGGATTCTTCTAGGATCAGCTGGTTCATGGGAACCGTTTTTTCTGTTCAAGTTGCAGATCCCATCCGTTGGCCTGATTCTCCTTGGCATTTTCTGCAGGTACACTACACCACCATTATTATAAATGGATTTCCCCTTTTGCTACTATTTCATTAACATGTGTTACTTTTCCTATCAGATCCCCGTTCATTAACTTGTCTTTGCTCTGAGGCTATAATAACTTTATTCTATGCTGTGTAGCAGTACTGATTTGACAAACAGTGACATTGCTTCTTCAATGGTCAAACTATTCACTGGATTTCATGTTAACTCCAATTTAACCCCCTCTTCTGAAACTGTTCATTGCTTAAAAAAGATGCAGCACAGTTTACACTTTGTCAGACCAAGGCTAATTTTCTGATTCAATGCAACAATATTTTTGTTTACTATGTTTCTTATTTTATGTGTCTTTCCTTTTCCTATTAAATAGTAGTAGTTTACTGGATGACACTGACTTCTTGTGTCAATTGTATGAGCTGTGATAAGCAGCAATTAAATTTAATAGTATATTTGTTTCTTTTAAATGGATTTTTTTAATGTTCTTGGTCCGTTTTGATAAAAGAATAACGGTTAATAGTAAAAACTGTTGAAAGTACAGTAAAGTAGCAGAAGAAATATCAAGCGTTTGACAATTCTTCCTAGTTAGTACCATGGTTACTTCAATTGGCCACTGTCCTTCACAGAGAGGCACTGTTGATTGAACTTAACTTTTTGAAGTTCGAGTTACCTTTTAGCATTACTTTTGCTATATAGTTTTCTTTTTTTCTTTTTGTTAATGTAACCTATTTGGCTTGAAGTAATAATCTAGAATTTGTGATGTCATGTTTTCAGGTGGTGTGGGATGAGCCAGATTTACTTGAAAATGTGAGGTGTTGTAAACCCTTGGCTGGTTGAACTAGTCTCAAACATGCCTACATTCAATCTCTCTGCATGCTCACCTCCTAGAAAGAAACAACGTTTCTAGAGGACCCTGATTCTCTAGCAAGCTTCTCAATTACACCAACTCTATTTGTCCCATTCAAGATAACAATAGTTATGGATGCATACAGGGAGCCAGACATGCTCAAATTGGACTATCTCCATCTGATTTTCCCTTCAAGAAGCTCCCACCAGACATGCTTCTAGGTGGTTTCTAAGGCTTGATCATGCAGCAGCACAACCTATTAGGCCTCCTTGTCGAACCTATAAGAACAACACCACTACTAAGGCCAATGTTGACATTTCCTGCTTGTTGAGTGTGGGAAATCCTGGCCACAATTTTGCAGGAATCCAATGAAACAAAAGCACCTCTGTAACACCCCGTAGGCCTCCGACGTGTTATCATTAATAATATCAGATTAGCGTATAAAATATCAAGTAATCAGCTCAGTGAAAACATAGGATCGTTTTCTTGATACATTATGTATGGAAACACATAACAGAACCGTAAAATCACGCCCCTGCTGATCCAGTTTATCAAAAACACATGATAAGACAGATAACAAAGCTTTAGGCAGAGTAACAACAATATAAACATACACATGTACTCAGGGGAAAGTCTCATATACATACTATCAAAGTTCTATACAAAATATATACATCTCAGGTTCACACCACACACGGTGCTACAAAAGAATATCAACCCTCACAAGGGATATACAGAACTATCACAAAACAAATCAAAACAGAGCCTTCATGCTCTCTGAGCTGCTCCTCAGCCTAGCAGTCTAGTCTCTGATGGGCCTCTTGCCCTGAGACTGCTCTTCTCTTCCTGATGGTTCACC
>PYAF01000012.1:7058-32519 GCA_007407185.1 Glycine tomentella
CCCTCTCCCCCTACCTTTTTGTTATTTGCATGGAATTCCTGACTAGGGATCTCAACAGCCTCAAAAACAGCTTGCTTTATAATTTTCACCCATCCTGTGCAGCTTTGAATATAACCCATCTCGCTTTCGCGGATGATATTGTTTTACTTGCCAGAGGTGACTTCCCTTCGGTTGCAACTATTTATGGCAAGCTTCGAAACTTTTGTAAGGTGTTCGGGTTGTCGGTGAGCCATGAGAAGTCTTCCCTTTTTGCCTCTGGGGTGGATGATGAAACTCTTGATGAACTTCTCCGGTTGACCGGTTTCAATATTGGTACGTTTCCAGTCAGGTATTTGGGAATTCCCTTGCTGGCATCCCGTCTCAATGTCTGCCATTACTCCCCTCTTCTTAGCCGAATAGGAGGCCTCATTCAGAATTGGCACCGAAAATCCTTTTCATATGCTGGGAGGTTGGAGCTTATAAGGAGTGTTATTGGTGGGATGGTCAGTTTCTGGATTGGAATGTTTCCTTTGCCCAATGCTGTTGTGGACAGAATAGATGCCTTCAGCAGAAACTTCCTGTGGGGCAAGGCTGAGTTGGGAAGGATAAAACCTCTGGTTTCGTGGAGGTTAGTGTGTAAGCCTAAGGAAGAAGGTGGTCTTGGGCTCCACAACTTGAAGTGCTGGAATAATGCTCTGTTGTCTAAGATTTTGCGGGATATTCTGGCTGAAAAACAGTCTTTGTGGATTAAATGGGTTCATCACATATATCTAAGGGGAAGCTCGGCTTGGCACTATAAGTGTACAAATTCTGATTCAGCCCTTGTAAAAAGGATCTTTAACATTCGGGACTGCATGTTGTTAAAGGCTGGTAGTATGGACCAAGCCGTGATGTTGCTTGATGGCTGGATGAAGAACGGCAGATTTGATTCGGGCAAGGCTTATGATTTTTTCAGAACACCCTCTCCTAGGAAATTCTGGGCAAAGGTTATTTGGAACAGCAGCATCCCTCCAAAGGAGTCTTTCTGTCTTTGGTTGGCAACCAACAAAAAGTGCCGCACTCTTGATCGAGCCCCCTTTTTAAATAAGGGGTCACTTTGCTGTTTTTGCAACCGTGATATGGAGTCTAATGATCACTTATTTTTCAAGTGCTCTATTACTCTGAAAGTGTGGGCGGAAATTAGGGATTGGACGAAATTTCCGAGGAAGAATATTTCTCTTCAAGGTACCCTTAATAGCATAGTTCATTACCGGGCTGCTTCGGGAGTTCAGGGGAGGATCCAGTATCTTGCTTTGGCCACTACGGTGTTCTGTATTTGGAATTGTAGAAACTGTATTTTGTATGATAATCATAGCTTCAATATGTTAGATTTAATTAGTAGAATTAAATTTAGAATTTATAGATATGCACACTTGACACACTTGTATTAGCAAATGTGCTTTTGCTTTTTGTTAGCTGGATAGATTTTTAGGATGTTCGCATTTGCTTCTATTTGGACAAGTGTGTTGTAGTTAGCCTCTGTTGCTTTTTGTATATCCAGGGGATGCCCTGAGTATCTTGTATCTAAATTTTTGGTGAATATATTATTTACATATTTTCCAAAAAAAAAAAGAGCATGAACCTCACTTCTACTTGCCATTCTTGAACACTTCGATCATATATGGCATGAAGGGTCAGATTACTATTCTTGTTGATGCTTACTGCAGCAGTGTATCACATTGCACGCGATAATATCTCTAAAAGCTAAGAAAATTGTTGGGTTGGTTAGCTAGGAGGGAATTATAGGGATGCCTTCACGATTCAGCATGTTTAGTTATAATTTTCCAGTTTATTGAGAGTGAAGTTGGAATTGGTGAGGGATGAATATTGCTGGACGTATCTGCTTTAGATTGGACTTATATTGCTAGAATTATTTTAAATGTCTTTGCTGACTGTTATTCTTTTTACCTGTTATTCTTTGGTGGATTATGTTGAAAAAATCATGCTAACTTTAAAACTACTCTCTGATGGGGTGGAAATTAAATTATAATGAGATATATACCATGATTTTTGGATCTTCACCATCAATATCAATCTAAACAATGTAAATCTTAAAATGAGATTAAACATTCAACTAAAAGTACCAGCTATTTGTTGGGCTTGAATCCTAAGCTAAGTCCAGCCCAATAAAAAAATATTAGGGTTCCTTCTTTTAATAAGTTGACAGTTAATTTGAAAACACAATAGAAAGAAAAAGGAGAGAAGAAAGAAAGTATCAAAACTAGCATGTTGAGAATGGCAGAAACTATCATCCTTCAATCTTCTCAATATTTGTGTATAACCGTTAGATGTTGTTGAAACTTTTACAGCATAATCATGACTCACCAATATTAACATCTAACGGTTGGTTTCTTAAATAGAGGTTTGTACCATCAACGAAAATTCCTAAACCGAAGTGGTTCTGAATCCGTTTTCTAAAGCATGCAGCGTTATTGCGAGGGACATTTCTCTCACACTAACCATTGGATCGCGTGAAAACTTTGAAGAAATGTTCCTCAAATCTCTTTCTACATTCTAACCATTCGGATCATTCATTGAAGTGTTTTCAAGAGGGAGTATTTCAACTACAAAAATAGGTTATCAAAATTCCTGCTCTGTTCTGTCTTGTTTCGGGCAGAGAAAAAGTTATCTCTTTGCTTAACTATTGGATTGTCCTCAAATTTGGTCAGTGTGTTCCTCTCTTGCAATTCGTCAATTTGACTGTTGAGATTTGTTAGTTGTTATTTCTGGTGATAGAAATTAACTTCGTACAAAAGTTTATTTTGTATGTTTGTCTTTTGTGATGGTTTGGTTCAATTTTTGTTGAAGTTATTTGTTGATTGTAATGGTTGTTGAAACCCTTTTGTAATCGTACTTTATTGATAGTGAAGAATTTGGGTGGACTTCGAGATCGATCCCGTGATTTTTATTTCTCACATTGAGTAGGTTTTCCACGTCAAAAATTATGTTATGTTGCTTGCATAATTATTATTTGTGCATAAAGTATTTTATTGTATAAGACCATTTATAATAGGTCCCAAAAAAAGAAATTGATATTTTTTTTCCAACATTATTATGGTTGGGTTAACTACAAATTATTTGAATAAGATATTATCAAGTAGCAACTATCATTGAGAAATGAGAATGTCAGTTGACGACGAAGAGAACTAGTCAAGCTTATAAATGCATCCTTTTGTCGTTTTGGACCACACAAATTCTGGTTATTCGTTTTCCTACATGATGAGCAATTTCTATCAACGCAACAAAATGCACTTGCTTTTTGTTCACAAATTTTAAACTCCAATTAGCATACAGATTTAAAGTTGACTCAGTTTCTAACATTAAATTATACACCCTATTTGCCGTATAATAATAATACTATTATATTTTTACATAATTTTAGCAGGTTGCTTACACGTTGGCTATAAATATGGACTATCTAATGTATTTAGTAAAGTGTCTGGATTTTTGCCCGAATTTTTGGCTTTGATCATGTTAGCTGACTCTTCACTCTTCAAGGTCTCATGTTACATAGCTTTTTGAGATGCGGCTTTGGCTCCATTTTGTCCATTGAAAAAAATGGCATATTGGATACAAATGATATTATTACAAACTAAAATTAATATGTGCTAGTAAGTCAGTTTTATCAATAAAATGGCCGTTTCGGCCCTTTGAGCATAAAAAAATATTCATAATTTCTCTATTCTACGTACTAAGGAATCCGGAAACTATACAAATGGCTCTCAAGGTGAAAAAAAAGTAATGAAATCTGAAGAAAAAAAAGATAATTAGTGCGTTAAAGAGACAATTTTTTTATAATTTAAGCATTGTTAGTGCAATTTTTTTTTACATATACGGTTAATTAATTGAAAATGATCTTAAAAATAAAATTTTAAAGTAATAATGCATTGACAGTACGTATGAATGTATTTAAAGATGAATCTATGTTTCTTATTGTTAGGACCAACAAAATACTTTTATTTATTTCTTAGCAATTGGGAAATCCACTAACGAGTCTAATGTTTTAGTATAAGTATATATTAGCTGGCAAGGTTAATAATGGTTAATTTTCTAGTTAATTTGGAACTAGAGGCTTATGGAGAGGCACTGTCTGTATGCCTGTCTGAATCTGTGGGATTAAAAAGCTTTTTAGGATTCCTTCTGCCCAAGTCTTATGTGCAGAGTAGTGTGCATGATCATGATTGAGAATGGTAGGCAAAAGGTGACACAAGGGCTGGTTTGTTGTTTCATAGTTCAATTTTGTCTTGCCTGTTATATATTTTTGTTTCTTGACAACTTTTGTCAGTTTCAATTTTGCGTTTGGACGTCTATATTAGGAGTAATGAATTACAGTAAATGGACATTTCTGATTTCCATAATTATAAATTATTATGTAATCGATGGGGTAAATAATGATGAGATTTTTACTAATGGACTATCATGGAAATTATTTAAGTGAATTTAATAATAAACTTTAATCAAAAATCTTAAAGTTTATGTTAATGAATTTTTTTCTTCACTTATTTAGTGTTTAACTTTATTATTTTTATACAATTTAAAATTTTACTTTACCCTTATACTTTAACAATTCATGATTTTAGAATTTTTCAGCTTTCAGCATCTCAATTAGTGTCAACTAATTACCACATGAAGATGAAGAAACTTGAAGTTACCCTACCCCATGCTACGACGACTATGGAATGCTAAATTTTCAATTAAACGATGTCACGTAAATATTTATTTAAAATTTTGCAACACATTTTTATTAATAGAAGTTATTCTTGTAAAATTATATATTCTAATGTCATTATTTGAATGTGAAAGATATAAAGATATAAAGGAATTTGATCTTAGTTTTCTGCAAAGTTCATCCATGTTCTTGCTTGGATGTACTAGGTAAGATAAACTGGAGTTAATTTGGTAATGTTAATGAGTTTTACAGTTAGTCCATAACAGAGATGGGATAACTTTAAAGGTACTCAAAAGCTAAGTTAATATTTATGCTTATAACAAACAAAAAATGCCTTTGATTATACTTGGAGTTTGCTTAAGGAGCGAGATGATTTAACACTTTTAAGGAATACAAACACCAAAAAGAGAGGAAATACAAGATGTAACAAGTAATGTGATGGAAAAAAAATGTGAATGAGTGAATAAAAATGTAAGGTCGTATAAAAAGTCGATGTGGAAAAATTAATGTTGTTTTTCTTAAATATAGGAGTATTTTTAATTACAAATTATAATATTAAAAAAATCTTTTGAAAGGATGCTAACCAAAGGGGCAAATGATGTTAAATAAGGATTTTCATAAATTGATTTAGTTCAATAAAAACTAAAAAAACTCAAATAGGCAAATAGCAACAAAAAAATATTCGAAATAGGAAAATCTTTAATTATTAAAACTAATTCAATTTGAAACTGATCGAATTCATATAAATAAAAATAATTTTATTTAGAAATCAGTATACCACCCGTAGTTATATAAATAGAAAATTATAATCTTACTTTATTTTTCATACTTTTATTCTCTAAATAACATAATTATATCTTGTATTAATATAATTATGAATTTATTAACTTCAGATTAACTTAAAATTTGTTCTTATATTTTTTTAAAATTTATTATATAATTTCTGTGTTTTTATTAAAAAGTAAATTGATATTGTTTTTAAATTTTTCTTTATTTTGAAGCAACAGTTGAATCCTATGTTGTTTATTTTATTTCATATGTACTTGTTCATTTTTCTAATAAAGTTTAAATTATGTTCATTTAGAAAGCAAACTGATTGGTTGATTAAAAGTTGAATTGGAATTTTCTCTCTCTGACACACACAATTAGTCCAATCCAATATACTAACGGACACCTCTTATGCTAGTGGACTGAGCCAGTTTGTGAGGCAATTGCTTTCAGTACCTCCATTTTTGTTTCTTGCACCTCCTGAAAGACCTGAACGGACACAAATACCCCTATATATCCCATGCAAGTCCCACCTCCACCCAACACCACTGTCAACCCAAACACAATACCACTGTGAACCCAAACAACGCTGGCACAACCACCCAACATCATTGACGATGACCCTTAAGAAAAAAAAAAAAAAAAACACAGGCAAAGTAAAAAATGAAAACGAGATACAAAACTTAACCTTATTCTGAAAAGACATTTATGGAATACACATTTTTTTTTTTTACACTTCTGGTCGGGAAGAATACTTTTTACTTCTGTAACAACCTTTTTGGAAGTAAAAACATATACTTCTCTCACCAAATTTAAATAACTAAAAGAACCTTGGCCAAATTTAAATACCAAATTGTTTTTTTTTTATATATATAAAAAATGGGGTTCTTGCACCCCTCTTTTCGGCGAGCCCACCCCAGTCAATGAGACCCAGCCCAGCTACTACAGGTGGCTGTTAGGAATACCAGAACAGCAAACCGCCAAACTATGCAGCTTTAATGCTTCATATATATCAACATCCTGTAATAAAATCAATCAGTAACCAGGTGGACATAAAATTTGCATTGTCTATTTTTTAATTGGTCATGGCTCCACAAGGCCAAGAAATTTGTAAATTGATTTATGAATTAACTATAATAATATAATAATGTGAAGATTATGATCGAACTAATAATAATATAAAATTAATAGTTAAACATTGCTCTAGAAGGAAGAAAGGTATGTGAATATTTAAATGATTACCAGATTAGCAAGTAGATCGCATAATCTGTGATGGGACCAAGTGGTTTCCTGTATTAAATTGCAATGTCAAATTTCTCTCACATGGACCCATGATTCGCCAATTTGCCTACGACAGCAGGCACCAAACTTAACTATTAAATTAGTTAAAAAAACTTCTTTAAAAGCTACTATTAGTTAGATGTTTAAAAAAGTTGAAGTGTTAAAAAAATCATTACTCAAATAATATTAGTAAGAGCTTACAAAAAAAAAATTATTAGCAAGAGTAAATTAAACTGAGTTCCTGAATTTTTTTAGATTGCATATTTGTTTTTTTTTAGTATTTACAACAACCTGAAGTATATTATGTAATGTTTTCAAACAATTAAGAAAAATAGTGTATATAAGAGTATCATTGAATATTTTTCAAATAATTAGTGTAGAAATAAGAAAAAAGAATATTGTGTGCAATATGAAAAAGCTTCATGGAATGTTAATAATTTACTCTATTAATAATAATATTAAATATTTCTCCAGTCCGTACACATAATCAACATTTATTATTATTATTACTATTATTATTATTATTATTATTATTATTATTATTATATTATCTAATATATTTATTCTTATCTTTTTTATGTAAAATAACAATAATAAAATTAAAAATCTAATATTTTATACAAACTATTTAAACCTATTACCGCTAGACCAATGAACATGCTTCTCTCTCTTTTTTTTAATCTTTCTAAATGTGCATTTGGGTACACAGCCATCATTTTTCACACAATGTATACATGAATGAATATTCTAAGCAAGATATATCCCTTGACCCAAGTAAAAAGATCTGCAACCAAACCGTACAATATATATATTTTAAAAAAGAAAAAAAAAATCAACTTGTCGCTATTACAACCAGAAGAATTTTATAGAGAAGTAAGAGAACACAAAACGACAAGAGAAACAAATTTAAATAAGTGCTCGCCATTTAGCATCTATCAAACCGGAACCTTTTTTCACAACAGGGAAACAGAGAAGAAAGAGGTGATCTATAAGTCAAAGCCTCTCAAAAATCCCTCTTTATGAGAGGAAAAAGAACTACTGAGATTTGAAAATGCTATTCTGGTGTAGGGTAACATAGCCGAGCAATCAACTACGCAAAAAGCAAAAAAAAAAAAAAAAAAAAACCTTTTGGCATCATGTGTTGTTTCTGTTGAAACTCCCCACACCTCACAGCAGAATGAACAAATCCATGTAAGTCCTATGCAAACAGATACTCGCAGGCCCTTGATATGTAACTCCAGAATCCACATCATGGATGAAAAAGGAAAAATAAAGCACTGCGATAAAAATCATTATTCACTAAACTTATTCTTGTAATCATGCTCATCATAGACATAAATTCCTTGAACTAGTTATGCCCGACCAAAGCCTGTCGTAACCTTCCTAGGAGATCCTTTGCTGTCATGCAGTTTTCCTTGTTCATCTGCAAGAAAACACATATACTACGTTGGTGAGAAATTAAGTAGCAGAGAAAAGAAATTCGGCAATCAAATTCAATTTAACTAACTAATAGCTAAATACTTGCATGGGTATTATTAATAACTACTACACATTCAATTATTTACCTGAGCAACAATAGTGACATCAGTATTGCTATTGCCGAAGGGCACAAAGCTGCTACTCTGGACAATGAAGTGAAGCTTTTCTAATTCGCTGAGTATCATTGCAGCATGTCCACTGTGTTTGTCGCATTGAGTTCTGATGAGTACGTCTTTCCCAGAAACCCTGACTTCGACTTCGGGGAGTGAATGCTCACAGTGGCTGTCAGAATTTTCATCATCAGCGAAGATAATGGATCTTTTCACCAGCACTCCCGATCCAAGTGTTCTCTTCGCTGCTTGCTCCTCCAGAGTTTGCACACGTTCTTGTAGTTGTTTCACATACTTGATAGCATCTCCCAACACAGAAGCCTTGTCCATCTGTGCATGCAATCATATATATAAGTTAGTTCAACATTTAGTTATATATAGTTGGTTTAACTTAGGTTAAGTCTTATGAGCGTGTGTTTGGTCATATATATAAATTGTAACTGTAGTTTGAATGGAGGTGCATCATGCATGAAAATTGAGATTAACATAGCAATTGATATGCAACAAAAAAAAAAAAAAAAAAAAAAAAGTTGAACTAAGGATATATCTTGCCATGGTGAGTCTTCACACTCAACGCACCTAAACATTTTCTAGACAAAAAAAGAAAAAGAAGCAATTGTTAACGTGAGATCAGTACCTTTTGAGGCCAGGGAGGATGGCGGAAAGAGCGATGAACCTCTTGCTGAGCATTTCCCTTCGTTTTCTTTCAGCTATTACGTGCTCTTGAGCTTGGATTGGGTTCCGAGTGGTTATGCCAACCTGGTTCGTTCTATTATCAGAACTTAGGAAACTTTTGTCCTCATACGAACCCTGAGAAACGAAAGCTGCAAAATCCATGTTCTCACTAGACGCTTTATCGATTTTCGGCATCACATCGAAGTCCAGGTTTTGAAATTGCTGGGAAGCATGTGATGGTGATGGGGCATTGAAGTGCCCAAAGGAAATAAGTTGGGAGGATGAAGAAGCAGAAACCTTGTGGGAAATTAAGTCACTGGCACAAGTGTTCTTGAGCCTCTTGGTTGGTCTTGCAGGGGTAAAAGACTGATCATGACTTTCAGCTGGGAAACAATTTGGTGTGCTTTCGGAGTTGAACCGATAAGAGGAGTTGCTCTCTGGGGAACCGGAGAAAGACCTAAAGTCAAAGTCATCAAGTGGACATGCAAATGAATCCATCTGGTATTGATCAAAGAAGGTTGGATCCTCAATTCCCTGTTAAAAAGTCAGATTAAGATTATTAATTTCTGAGCTTAAATAATTTGCTTAAAAGCTTATGATTAGCTGTGATCAGTATGCATGCTTACAAGTTCAGGCAAGTAGTAGTTGTGCGCAATTTCCATCATCTTTCTTGAAAATTACTACTAATTTGATGTGATGTAGTGTAGGGCACTGAAAGATAGTCAAGCAAGACATCAATTAATTATTTCAGATGGGGATTACCTAATGAATTGAGGGATTGAGAAACGAGATTTCCAAATACTTAAATGGGGAACTAAACACGATGTGCATATGCATGAGAGGACTAGCAAATTGAACTTTAATCGATAAAATGCCCAAAACAACTGGTGAAGTTCATACTGAAAACAAGAACTAAAAAGGAAAAAGAAAAAGAAAATAAAACTAGAGTGAAATTACTACTTATTTGAAAGCCTCTATTTGTTAACTTTGGGTTGAGGAGATCATATATAAATAATGGGACATGCTAATTCATGAGAAAACACAAACACCTGGATGGAAAGGAGATTGAGAAGAAAATAGGCTACCTTGACTGGAAAATTAGAAGACGGATCGAGAGGATGAAGATTGAAGAGAGAGATTAATTATGTAAACTTTGGAGATGAGAGGAACAATGTTGGCAACGTTTTTTATATATATAGGGTCACCAATATACACGCTTCATACCCGGTTCAATAGGAGTACGTGTGAAAATGTCCCATTTTCTTTCTTTCCGAGTCAGTTGGTGACTTTTGAATGCGGCTAATCCCTGTCTTCACTCACAAACGTCTGGTCAAACTAGGGGTTCTTGGGTATTCTTTAGATCATATACCTCTTTTTGGAACATTTTAGCACCTCCATCATGTTGAGAATTTAAGGCTTACTTTTATCTTCTGCTAATCAAGGCTCAAAAATTTGTTGGATCTCGGTGGTATGAGGTATCTTTCTCAAATAATCATATATATGAATAAGCTTTCAGCTCAAATCTTGTTATGAAGATTCCTGATACTTTGTCGCAGAAGTTCATGTAATGATGTTTATCATTATTATTTTCTTCAATTTTTCCCCTTTCACTTTGTCTTTAATTTATGTTTTCTTTTCACCCAACCAAATAATTTGTGCAAGTTTTCCTTTGAAAGAGTTGCTGATAGGCGACAGCGCTTCATTTACTACTATTGTATTTAATTACTGTAAAACTCCGATAAAGACGCTAATCATAAACAAAAATAATATAAATACAAAACAAGTTCAAGGTGCAGATGGTCATTGACCGGTTGTGGTTGATAATTGTCGCATATCCTATATTATCCTTAGCTCGTTCCCACTCTCCCATCAAACTGGAAAATGCAGCGTCCCACTCTCAAATCAAATATGATATCATCATGCCTTTCGTCAATTATGTCTATTATTTTTTGTACATCGACCAATACTTCTCTTTCCTAATATGATTATTGATTAACGTATTTATTTATATTTCATCTAACAAAAAATAGTAACTTATATATTTTTATTAACTCGTCCTCTTTCAGAAGTTTCGATTGTATGCTTACACGTTGTTTTTTTAGTGTATATCACTTTCAAAGAAGAATTGCAGGATCGCGTAAGCCTATTGACGAATCTCAAATGCCTATTTTCTCTTACACTACTGTTATTAATCAGCAATTTAGCGGCTAAACTTACAGGTGCATGTTGTCTTCCGTTTACCTCTGTCTTTTTTTTTTTTTAATACGGCATTCGTATAAATTTTTATCGATTTTATTGAGGATTAATTATATATAAAAAAATTTAATTAATCATTTTTAGTAAAATTCTCTCATCTCAACTATATTTTTTTTTCATCCACAAAATTAAAACGTAAGACTTTATTTAAGACGACTCAATCCAATAATTTATTGATCATTTACTTTTGTTTTGATGTTGTGAAAACTCTCTCCCCAACATACCATTTGAATATGTTTGAAGGAATATGTTAGAAGATGTATTTCTAACACTCTCTTATTATAGTATTATAATTTATAATTACAACAAAAACAAAAAAATTGATAAATACTAACAACACACTACTCTATTGAACACATTATCATTTATTAGTTAAAATTTATTAAAAATTATAAAAAATATGAATTTTATATCTTATTTAATAATTTTCTCGTGATTTTATAGTACTCAACAAATTTCAACCAATGATAAAATTTTGTTGAAAAGAGTGTGTAAAAGAATATATTATTAACACTCCCCCATTTATTATTTTATAAAAATTACAACTTTAATTTCAAATAAAAATATAATTTTAAAATATCTTAACATTTTTAAATTTATCTTGATTTTTATTGAATGTTTTTCATGTTAATTTTTTATTTTTATTATATAGTGAGTCACTCGACTCACTATAAAAAAAATTTCACATATACTTTACTTTTGTTTTATTTAATAGATTAAATAAATATTTTAAATTTATCTTAAATTTTGATGAAATATTTTTATATTTTTATTAACTTTAACATATCACATTTTACATAAAATATTTATGATATTATATAAATATACTTCTTTTTTTTCTTTCCTTCTCACTTTTTCTCTCTCTTTTCCTTTTCACTTAATCACTAAACAATCATTCATTTTTTTTCTCTCTTCTTATTTCCTTTCCTTTCATTTTTTATTCTATCTTCATTTCACTTCCCTTGTCTAAATTTCTAACTTTTCCTAGTTGGCTTCGTTTCAACGAAAATTACTAGATATTTGTAGTAGTCGACTATTTATTTGATAGTAATGTTAAATACAGTTTCTTTTCTACAAAAAAAGGTTGAATGACGACATTGTGACATTTGGTTTAGATCACTAATTGCAACTGTTTGCCAAAAAAAAAAAAAAAACAACAACCACAACTAGTAATAAAAATAAGTACAACTAATGCATCCTTCGTCCTTGTCCTTATTTTTTGTTCGGGAAATATACACGACAGGATAACGATGATTTTTTGGTGCATCAAAATTATTTATTTAATCAAACAACGAATAGTATATATACTATTGCTATATATGTATAGAAAAAGTAAGCAAGACCGAAGAAATATGCTTGCACGGAATTTTTTTAATCAGAATTTGCGTTGTTTGCAGTAGAAAGAAAATGGAGAATAGACAAAACGTAAATAGATATAGTTGTCATGAAATTGTATAAAATTTGTGAAAAATCATTAATCCAAATAAATATTGAGAGTTTGTGACCAAGTTGAACCTGCATTATTAGACCAACTTTTTAGTCTCTTGTCGTGAGCAAATATACATCATCGATCATTTATATAATTTCTAGCATATATTAGGTAATATGCATGGTGTTACACGAAAGGTTTGTGATAAATTAATTAACCGAAAAACTTTGATTTTTTGTTATTAATAGTACCTTCTACTAATGGATTTTAACATATCTTAAGGAGTTTTCGGATTCAGGTGATAGTGATATATATAAAAAATAAAAAATAAAAACTAGCGAAGTAAAAAAAATTGCAGTTATTAAATTAAATAAATAAAAAGTAAAATTCAATATTATATAAAAAGTTAGTATCTAATTTGATGCTCCACCACATTACGCCATTTTCTAATTATTACCTAAAATTTGAGGGTTTTTTTTATATTGGTCCTAAAATTTGAGTGGAAGCTTAATTTACAAGTAGAATATCATTTTATAAACCTCTCCCTTTTGTAAACAAATTTAGGACTTAATTTTTTTTAGTAATATATTAACAATACATTTTTATGACATCATTTTGTACTGCTCTTTATTAAATTATTCATCTCATTATTTCTCTTCATATTTTTATTTTTCTTTATTATATTACTCATCTTATCTTATTATATCCATCATTTAAATTACAAGAATTATAAACATATTTGTGGGAGTAATATTTCTCAATATTTTTATTCAAAGGTTGAGAAATGTAACACACGTTCTAATATATTTTAATGAATACACTCTTTGTTACTGTATTATTTAAAATTTATATATTATATAAATTATATTTTTATTTAAAAAATCCATTCATAATTTTATAATTTTCAACAATTTTAACTAATAAAGATATATCAGTAACACGGTTTACAGTCAAAAGGGCAATACGAGTATCAATTGTCTTACTACCTAGAATTAAATAATTTGTAAGGTATCAGCTGAGAAACCGACACACTGTACGCGATATCCGTTTGGATGATTGATTATTACTAGTAACATGTTGCTTTTCATTAATTTACGGGTGAATAAAGGTCAAACTGAAATTGAATGAACAAATTCACGTGATAAGTGAGGTCTGAAATTGATTTGATGTCAACCTTGATGACACTGCTTTGTTCCATTTCAAGGTTTGGCGTTTGCCACTGATCAAAGTGAATACGTGTATGGTAATTGATTAACCATGAAAATAATTAATTATGGCTTAATTAACCTACCTATATTATTTATAGAGGTCTTGCACTCTTGCTTTAAGAATTATAATTTTCTATTCTCATGATTAACAAAAATCCAACTCGATTTTATCACTTTTGATGGTATGTTTATTATTATTTTTTTGTCAACGATCAGGGGCAATAATTAAAGTGAAATAAAAAAATTATAAGGGTTAAAAGGAAAAATATCTAAAATAAGAAAAATTAAAAGGACTAAAACAAAACAAAATTAAAAGCATTAGAAAATATCATATTGTTTCTAACTTTTGAAATTTTTTACAATACTTCACGCATCAATTGCACTTATAAATAAGATTTATGTTGTCATTATTGTTGTAGAAGACAATGATATCTTAAGCGAGTTAACGATAATATTTGGAACCTTTGAATAAAACACACACATGTCATTTATTATGATAGAGATAACAATATTAAGGTTTAAAATAAAGAAGGATGTCACGGTTTAATTTGAATATCAAGTCATTATTGAGAGAATTTTAACTCATGTATAATATGAACGTATGAGACTAAGGTTTGAAAGATACACATATTGAGAATAAAGAACTTTATAGAAAAATAAAAATGAAAAGATGTATAAAGAGAAAATGAAGACTAGAGTCATATTTATACAAGAGGAAGATCAATGACATTAATTAAACATACGTCTCCAATGTAAACTTAACAATACTTTTCTTGAAGCCTCTTTGATTTGTCAATCACAAAGAAAGAGAGTTTGATGAAATTGAAGTGAGAACAAAAAATATGAGCATGCACATTACTAAAATCATAAAACTTATATTAGATTTTTGGGATTGATTACACTAAAATTTGATATAAAGAGACTTTCTAAATCATATTTTAGTGCAATCAATCTAAAAAAATCTTATTAGAAATTTTAAAAGTTGGAAAGAACATCAACACTTTAAATCAATTGTACTATGAATTGATAAAAAAAAAAAAGTATTATTTATATCATGTTCTTAGTACAACTGGTTTAAATTTTTTTTTGCCAAGAAAATCAAAAGTTGCAACGGACATCCACAAGCAAAATGAGTTGATAAATTGATATAAAAAATACTTTTTACATTAATTCTTATTACAATGATTAATTTATGAGGTCATTTTATTTTAAACGAAGAGTTATTATAATAATAAAAAATTAAATATTTATTGTAACTGCAGATTCAAATTTTAGAAATTGAGGTTGTTTATATTTTAGTTCTAATTTAAGAATTTGACCATCTTCATATGCTCATTGCGACATTTTGAAATTACAGAAGATGCAAGCGAACTTGCCTCATTATTGATAGCTTTGCACAATATACTACGAACATTTTATTTAGAAATTTAGGAGAAATGTTATAATCATTATCCTAACTAATGAACTAAAAGTGATTTTTTTTCATAAAAGATCAATCATAAAGAACTTCTCCAAAACAATTTAATCGTAATATTTAATAACAAATTATTTATCAAAATTTTAACTAATATGCTTAAGATACTTGTTAGCATAGGTCTTAATTAAATTTATAATTAAACATACAAAAAAAATAATACTTGTACTTTATTTTACAATCCATATCTATAAAGGATTACAAACAACACTTTTCATATAAATGAATTGCTTCAACCCAACTGTTTTCACAGACTGGCAACATTAGATATTGAATTATAAATCTAATTAAGCTTCTGTGTGCGTGCAAACTTCTCTCTCGCATCTAAAGGAATCTTAATCTTTAGTCTATATGTATCATTTTTCTTTTTGGTAAACTAATTAATGATAGTTTCAAACATCGTGCAATGAAAATTTCTTATTTAGTCTCTATTTGTCTGTCCTTAACTACAAATCTTTCATCAGATTTTGTTTCAATTAGAGAATATCTGAAGATAGAAAGAAATGAACCCACACGAACGCAACTAGGACTAGATTTTAACAATTTCTAGCTATAATAATGAAAGAAGTGCGCGTTGAAAATTAATAAATATGTGCAGTTGAAGAATCCTTCCAGATCATATGAAATTCATAGTTATTTGTTGAGAAGTTTAGAAATATCTTCATCAAGATTTCAGGTGATTCTTAAATATGGAAAACAAGAAGAAAAATATATTTGAAAATGGGGATGGGTCGTACTTACAATTAGAATGCACCTACTATAGCAATATTCAATTTGTGCTTGTCTGCTTAAGGATATAACTACGATCACCCCTTCTTCTACCACATTATTATGAACACTACTGCTACCACCATTATTATCATTGTTAGCATCCCTGCATCAGTACCATCAGTTTCCACTTTCCATCACTAGCTATTATCAGGAGCAGAGAGAAGGGGTACATGGTGGACCATTGTCAACTCCAATTTTCTAAGATTGTTTAAATTACAGTAAAATAACTCTATACACTATACTCGTAAAACTATAAAAAAATATATATATCTATTCTATTTGTTTTCTCATTTTTCTTACTCAATACGTTTGTATATGTATTTTTATATTAAATTATTAGTTATATATTAAATTTTTATATATTATGTATGTAAAATTTTAAATTCTCTTCATTAAACCATGCTTTTTAGGCCCCTTAAGATGAAGTTCCAACTCTTTTCTTGGTTATTATGGTTTTTGTCATTACTATCAATATTATCATTGTTATTATAATCATTATGATCATTACTAATTTATTACTACCACCACAACATTACAAATTTTATTATTACTATCATTATCACCATCAGGTCTCACTATCATTGTTAATATTACTATATTTATCATTTTCATCACTTACCACTTATATAAGAAATATTGTTATTTTTTATAATTTATATTCCTATCTACTAAATTATTTGTTGCATACAAAATGTAATAAAGTTTATCCTTCTTATTTCTTACATTTATCTATTTTTTTTTCCAGCCAAACAAAAAGATTCATTAATATTGATATTTACTGAAGTTAAAGTTAAATATTTCGAATAATATGTGATACCCTTAATGTGTTTTTTATCTGCGCTGCTTCAAACAGAACATAGGCTTTATGGTCCACTAGTACATACAGAAAGATGTTTGTTCTCCTCATTTTTTTCCTTAACCAAGACCAAGAAGCAAATTTAATTGTCTTGTCATTATTTTATATATTGTCCAGTCGGTGTTAACATGTTGCTGAATTCGAAGGAGAATTTTGTAGATAGGACTTTGAGGAAGGAGATTATAACTTGAATTTCTTTGTTGATGATTCATATTTGTCATTAATTATATCTCAAATGCGCTTCTTTTTATGCTTCTGAATGGAGGGTAACACATACCTGCCAATTTTTGGGTATAATCTGAAATCTGAATTGTTAGTCGTACATCGTGATAGTCTGCTTTGTCCAGCTGTCTTGTTGTTCTTGCCTTTACCATTTTGTTTTTTGCTTAGTTCTGTCTATCAATATTGTAAATGTTCTAAATTCTTAAATAAAAGTTTTTTTTTAAAAAAATAAAAAATCTAATATCGAGGAGGCGTTGGATTATCTACGCTAGCTAGGGAGGACGTGGTTGTGTATGAGCGTCGGGCTCGTACGTAGAACTTCATCCCAGAATATACAAATTTAACCATAAAATGAATGTAGAAAATTTATATTCTGACGGTCTTGCATGCTAATACATATGTACTTCGAGAATACTTAAGGAATAATTAAATAAATAAGAAACTTCTTCTTATATTAAAATGTACCATAAGATACATGATAAATTATGTGAGTATAATAATAATAATATTTGTTAATAATTATTTTTTAAAATTCTTAACCATTGACTTGCCTATTTTGATTAATGATGAGTGTTGATGGAAAACAGGCTATGATTTTAATGCAACTCCTATATTAAACTAATTAAAAAGAAATA
Organism: Glycine tomentella; assembly: GCA_007407185.1. Taxonomy (NCBI): domain Eukaryota; kingdom Viridiplantae; phylum Streptophyta; class Magnoliopsida; order Fabales; family Fabaceae; genus Glycine; species Glycine tomentella. The sequence goes on from PYAF01000012.1 coordinate 24,910, forward strand.
TTAATTATTGGCATACAACATAATTATACAACATTTTCTGTAATATTTTCTCTTTCTTTTACCCTTTTGTCCATTAAGATTGGCTAGATGGTTGAGATTTTGAATGCACAAAAAATCTCTATTTTTTTATCACATCATTCACCTCATTTTACACTTATCTATATCCCTCTTATTTCTCTCTTTTTGTTGTAGAAGTTGTATAAATAAAATTGTCTCTACCATAAACTAAACCATGCAATCCTTTGTCAAAATAAATTTATATATTGTGGCGTGTAAACATTGTAAAGAAAAAATCGTAGTGATTAAAAAAATAAAAGAAATCTAGAAAAGAAGAAAAAGAAAGGAAAAGAAAACTCCTCTTCAAGCAATCCTCAACAAAAGCCAAACTAGCGTATATCAATAGGAATTCAAAAATTAATATAATTTAATAATAAAATTTTATTGTTATTTAGCTCTTTAAATAATTTAACTATTTTGTAAAATATGTTCAAGAAACACATACTAAAAAGGTAAAAATAAAATTATCAATAAATAAAAATATATTATTATATAAAAATAAAACGATTTCATATTTGCTTTTTATATAATTAAAAATGCTTAATTAAATACTTTTTAACTTTTACTTTTATGGATAAATATAATTAAGTTTGGACCTAACACAACAGTTAAGATCACTACCCATGTGAAAATAAATATAGTACTATTCCAATGAACCTCGGCTCTTTTAATTGGTGCGGATTATCACCTCAACAACCCCAACTTGTATCCATTCATCTAGAAACAAATTATTTTTAATTTTCCGTGTGGGAATTATCTCAACAACCCTAACTTATTGCTGAGAAGATGGACATTTATTGACACCATAATGTAATGCATTAAAGTGAGGACTAATAAAACCTCATACTACATAAATTGCATTAGTCCAACTCGTAGTTTTCTAGCCAGCTCCTTCACGCTCAGGCTGAACTCTTCATCCATCTGCATAATTTGAAACCAAATCAGAGCCACAGTAGTGAACATAATGCAACAAAGCAAAATAGAAAACTAATTCCCTTACAAACATGATTAATTTTTTTAAGCAGCTAGATAGCGGTGGTAAAATAAATACTACAGTAATAATAAATAAACAATGACAGCAATGTAACACTATACCTCTGCTATGATAGTTATGTCCGATTTGGAGGTTCCGAAAAGCAAAATACTGCTACTGATCACCGATAGGTGAAGATTCTCTATTTCTTTGAGTATGTTGATGAACAGACCCTTTTGTTTCCCGCAGTGGATTCGAATCAGCACGTGCTTCTCTGACACTCTGGCCTCAACTTCAGGAAATGATTCATTTGCTTTTGTTTCTGAGATGTCATGGGAGTTTCCGTCCCCAGAAATTGAAAAAGTGTCAAAGACATCTTCTGCTGCGGAGAACTTAGATTTCTTAACATATACCACGGATTCCACTACCTGTTTCCTTTTGTTCTTCTCTTCCAGTAGCTTCACTTGCTCTTGGAGCTGTTTCACGTGCATTATAGCATCCCCAAGCACCGAAGCTTTGTCCATCTGCACCCCTTAAATAATTAGTACCGTGAATCTGCTTAACTAATCATTCAGCAATGATAATAAAAAGAGAAAACCTGAACCTTCTTGAGGTTTGGAATAAGGGCTGAAAGAGCTACGAACTGCTGGCTAATCTTTTCTCTCCTCATTCTCTCAGCAATTATGTGATCTTTAGCGTGGTGAGGAGATCTGGACACAGAGCCAAAGTTCTGGTTTTCCTCAACACTGTGTTCCTTCCTTTGATTTTCCAAGGACCCCTTTCTCCCGTGACACGCAACCTTGCCTTTTGGCTTCAACATTGGTGCTTGCAATTGATTCACATAGTCAGAGAAAATAATGTAGGAGGGAGAAGAATCCTTCTTCTGTGAGAGAAACTCCGTGTTAGCAGAGTTTGAGGTGCAAATCTTGAGTGTTTTGGCTGGTCTCTCACCAAAGACTTTATCATCCTCCGAGGAATTGCTCATGGTGCTAGAGTGTTCCGTTTGAGAAGCGGAAGAAGAGTCTTTGCTAGATGGGAAAATTCCACCAACCCCGGTTGAGTCAGATTGATTGACGAAATTGTTGTAATCCTCAGGTTCCTTGCCATCGAAACATAGGAAAGGTAGAGTTTATTTAAAACCTTTGTAAACAAAAGCATAGTTTAAAACATGTATATATGCTGTCTGTGTCTTACCAAATCACACAACCAACTTGTCCATGATTCTTCCCTTCTTGTCATTTTGTTGCAATATCTATTTCAGTTACTTGCAAGAAAGATTGGGATCAATGTTCTGAAAGAAAAGAAACGCTAGGCATATATGGCTTCAAATTAACACCATTATAGATATTCTATCGAATATCCTCTCAAGTGAAATGATATCAATAACGTTTCCCAACGACAGCGGGATTCCTGCGTGTCTGAGAGAAGTTGCGTCGTACCTCCTGAATAAAATTCTTAACGGGTGAAATTTTATCTTTTCATTTTATTTATGCATGATAATAAATATAAATATAAATTTATAATAATTTGTGTACTTTATTCAACTAATTTAATTAATTTTCTTTAGTTAATATAATTTATATATTTAATATATTTAGTTATATGTTAAATATTTATTATAAATTTTAGTTATATAAAATAAATATTTATTATGAATAACGTCAGGACTAACATACTAATTTTATTTGATAAATCAATACAAGTTACAGTATATCTATGTTGAATCATGGACAGTTACAGTATCTCCAATATAAATTGGTTATGGAATTTTTAAGTTTAAGTAGTTCTAATGTAGTTTTCGATGAAAGAATATTGAGTATATGTTTAGCTGTTAATAACTTGTTATCACATGAATTTTGAGACAGATTTAATGATCCACGGTCAATTGAACTCAAAATAAAGGATTTATGTGTTTTCTTCAACGTTTGTCTGTAAATGCAAATGGTTACACAAACAAACCCTGACACGAGATAATTTATTTAAAAATTGTGAAATAATTGTAAAGCCTTTTAAGTTCTTAAGATTTGCTCCATTGGAAATATTGGTAAGGTGGAACTAGAGTATTTTAATTAGTAGGAGCAACCAAATATATAAAAATACCATACAAAAAGAGATTTGTTCTTCAAATTATATACATTAAACATAATCACTTTATAAATTCAGAACTATGACAATCATTTAATACTTTTAATACTTATGATCAAGTGTGTATATATATATATATATATATATATATAAAGTTTGTTTTAAAAAAAGTAAATCAGACTTCAATATTTTGTAAAAGCCTACACACAAATTTTATATATTGAAGTAGGTTTGTTTAATTTGGAACAGTAATTTTGGACTGATATTTCTCCAAGCCACTTAATAATACATACATATGTTAAATAGTTACTACTACCTTGTAAGCCAGGAGATTTGGGCCATAAAATTGTTATATGAATTAAAAAAGTTATGTATTGTAGTATTAGATTAAGTTTTTCCTCTCTTAATAGTTTCTTTATATATATTATTATTGTTCTGCAATTTTTTGCCTAAAAAAGGCATAGTATAGTGGGAGATTTTTTGGATAAATATGTCGTAAGAGATTTATCAAATTATTCAAATAAGATTATAAAATTAAGCAAATTAAACTTTGGGAAATCTTTCACTCTCTCATAAATTTTGATAAAACTTTTTCTCACAAACTTTTTACAAACTTTAAAATTAGAAGTTTGTAGAGCATGTTTAAATAACCATAAGACCAACTTTAACTTACTTTTGATGTAACATCCTGTATGCATCCGGTGTATTAACATATTATTATATCAGAATAGCACAGCAATTATCAAAATAATTAAAATGAAAGCTTTAAACAAAATGACGTCATCAAGTGTCATTAACAAAATCAACTATACATTATATACATATGTGGGAAATTCTTACAATATGCAAGGTATAATAGTCTCAAAACTGTACAAATATCCCCTCAGGGTACAAAATACAGGCATAAACAAAATCTTGAGCCAACATGCTCAGTACTCTATGCCTATGGTTATCAAACAACTATCCCTACTCAGGCCTCTTGCCTTGGGATTTATCAGCTACTCTTGGATCATCACCTGCAAACATGAGCCCCAACAGGGGTGAGATAATAATCTCAGTAAACTCAGGGTCTTTGGAGGTCTTTCCTCCCCCTGATTTACTTTCATGCTTATGTAATATAAAAATTTGCATTACAAGAGCCATCACAACTCTGCTATAACATATCACATGTATATCATACAAGGTAACAATATATGTATACACACATCACATGGGCTGAGAGATCAGCTATCTCATGGATAGATTCTCTTAAAACTTCGTCCAATGTCTAAGGAAGATCGTCTGACAAGTACGTTACCTTTAGGACTTAATTCTGTTGCCTAAAGGAGATCATCTGACAGGTACGTTTCCTCAGAACCCCATTGGATGCCTATTCCGAAGGAAGGTCATCTAGTAGGTACATTACCTTAGGATTTAATCTGTTGCCTAAGATAGATCATCTGACAGGTACATTTTCACAGAAATCCACACTATTCTATTCTACTGGCCAGAGAATTCTTTCAATCACAACATCACACTATCACAGTACATGACTCATTATCAATCACAGAACACTATCACAGTGTTCCTCTTATTATCAATCTAATGATTCAATAAAACAATACACTCAGTCTCAACAAACACACACACATATATATAGGCAATACAACAACCATCACCCCTTTAGGGTATGGTAGAATACAAGTAAAGGAAAAACTCCAAGAACAATGAGCTTACCTGATCTCAGCTCAATACCGGCTCTTCCAGCTTCGTGGTCACCACCACCAGCAATGTAAATCTTATGCCCTACACTAGGCATGCAGACAAATCATCAATAACGGTCCTTAACCGTTATAATGAAAAGAAACACGATTCCTTTCTATACTAACCTCTTCGTCCTCTATCTTAGGGTTATAAGAGTAAACCACATTAATTGATACATAACCAATCAATATTGCTTTTTTATTGAAAAAAAAAACAGAAGTAAGAATGGGAAGAGGAAAAGGAAATCCTACGGGTTGGATTGCTCGTGTGTCCACGGGACAAGTCCTATTTGAAATGGATGGTGTGAGTTTGTCAAGTGACTAACAGACCCTTAACAGGATCTTCCTCAGCCTAACCAAGGCCTTAGGGTCTCTTTAAGACTCTATATAAGTCAATTCAATTATCTACTAGTTCATAAATCAATAGTTGTTCCAACATAGCCAAAACAGATATACCAACACGTTTTCACCGTTTATTTGACTTTATGAACAACTTTTGTAAAGGCACTTAGGTTCATATATATCATACTACCTTCCATTCACTCAATCTTCTTCCTACCCATACCAAACTCAAGGTCAAAACCAAACTTCATCACAAATCAAGTTTCAAAGTTCCATATTCCTCAGAACAACCTCCTGAGCATACTTTTCTAAAGAACCTAAGCCTAATTTCAACCCTATCAAAAACGGGTTACTATTCATCTCATTACCAATTTCACAAATTAAACGATGAAATCTTAATTTCTTACCTCCAATCAGTCGAGGAAAGCTGGAGGATCCCTTCTCTACGCTCTGGCGTCCTTGAATCGCCTTCTTTTCCTCCCAAAACTCAGCTTTCCAAGGTTTCTCAGGGAATGGGATTTCTCTAAGAATCTAGGCTGGAATCTAGCTCATAAGTGGTTCTAATCATGTTTCTTGGTAGTTAGGAGGTGTTTAGATGAAGTATGGAGGAGTTATGAAGCTTTCCCAAGCTTCAATGGCGGTTTGGGGTCAGAGGAAGAAGATGGAAGGGTTTTTGGCCTTCAAAACGTGTGAAATGGCCTTTTATACTGGCCCAGACGTGTTCTGGCACCAACCGCGCCACTTCTGGCGCTAACTGCGCCAGTTTTGGCGCTATCCGCGCCAAAATCCAGAGAAAATGTGTTTTCCATGGCACTTTTGGCGCAAACGGCGCCATATTTGGCGCTAATCGCGTCACAGGTCACATTCTGGCGCTAACGGCGCCGTTCCTAACACTAATCGCGCCAAAAACGGTGAAAATTGGCCTGCAGCTACAGTATCACGCTATCAGCGCTAGATTTGCTACAGTACCACGCTATCAGCGCCAGATAAAATAATAATTTTTTTTTTTACAAAACAAGGTTATTATATTTGACCCCAGTAAAGTTGGTTTATTTTTATTTTTAGTTACTCTTCAAAGTACTTTGTTCACATGATCAAGTGCGTATTTGATTTTTTGTTGTAAAATTACGTTTGAGGCAAAAATAATTTTGTCAACAGATTAAAACTTGTATTTTTTGTGTTTATTTTATTTTTGTTCTTTGAATTTGTACGGAAACTTGTCTCACTGTATTTTCAAATGCAAACCAAATATATTCTAAGTTTGCAAATAAACTAAGTTCTAACTCAGTAACATCCTTTAAAACAAACTCAAAAGTAACATCAAATTTGCTTTTAAAAGTAGCATTTTCCATTAGCAATGCGCACTTTTGATTTGCGTAAGCAATATCAAATAAATTTTATTTTATTAACGTATTTTTGGGAAAAAAAATATCCAAATATAAATCATATAGAAATAAACTCATTTTTTTAATTAAAACTGATGAGTTTATAACATATTTTTTATTTAAACTTATGTTTGGAAACTGAATTAAAAAATGCACAAATTCTTTCTTCATTTTATCACGTACTACTTTAAATTTAGAAATATATATTAGAATGTAGGGGTGTTTACGGATCGGTTTAGATCGATTTTGGTCAAATTTAGGACCCAATCCAATCAAATTTGATCGGTTCGGTTTTCAGAAGAAAAAAAATTTAAACCCAACCCAACCCATTCATAAACAGTTTGGTTTGGTTTGGATTACCGGGTTACCCATTTAATTTTTTTTTAGAACTACTATTTTATATCACGATTCTTTCAAATATCTCATACAATTAACACAATATTATCAAATGTATGAAAATAGTAAAATTGATTCATTTAATACCACCAACATAATATTATAAAATAGACTTATAATATAAATTAAAACAAAAGATTTAGTATCCTAGTTTCCTATTCTACTCTTACATAACAATTATCCCAGCTGCTATCATTGTTTCCTAGCAAAAAGCTCTAGTCTCAATTCACCAAGAATAGAGATAAACTGATAACCTTGTTTTTCCAACCAGACTGGTATCCTACTTTCCCAGCCAGAAGTCGCATGTCTCAATTCATCAAGAACAAAGACAAAACTGGTATCCTAGTTCCCAGCTGCGACCTTTTCCAAAGTCAAGAAGAAAAATACAATAAAATAGTTACATTTATGCTTATATTCCTTAAGCAAATAGATACCTTTAAATTCTGATTGAGAGTTGAAGAATCAAACTTGTCAAACGCTTCTATATGATCTCACAACAATTCTCTCAATGATGCAAACATAAACTCTCTAATATTATTTGGAATGGAATGCATACATGAACACCAAAATATGTTTCTATTTATACTAATTTAAAGATATGATTTTAACCAATTTTTGAATGCAATCCTA